>JANSMH010000008.1:0-218149 GCA_029299595.1 Grosmannia serpens | reverse complement strand
ACGTACGGCCATAGATGCTGGAAAGCACGGGATCCCGTCCGCTCTCCCCTAGTTAAACCAGTAATCGGCGGATTAGTAGTTGGGTCGGTGACGACCAGCGAATACCCGCTGCTGTACGTTTTTTTTTTTTTTTTAGCCCAGTCTTCCACTTCGGCCACAGCGATTATCCAGCGAGTGGGCCGCCTAAGAATGCTTTCTTTTTCAATCTTACAATATTACCTCCTCGGGCGCCCCGTTTTTCCTTCCGCAATAGGCAGGTGAAGATTTAATCCTATGGGTCTCAGGCCGGGAAAGCCTACAGGCAGCCGTATTTCGCAGACGGAGACCAGCAGAAACAGAGACGAAAAGCGCTCGGCTAGAATAAATCAGCAGCAGTGCCTCCGTCAGCGAGATAAGATGTCGAAAGTACAGACGCCCTCCTCAAACCAATGTAACGTCCAGATGCGTGTGTGAAAGTCGAGGTGCTAGCGACCTACCGATTTGGGTTAGGCAATGTAGATGTCAAAACGATCCATCCAAAGTCCCTAACGTTACAGCTGTCAGACGCCTCTCCCACCATGGCCTTATCTGCAGACGTCTCTTGGGGGGCCCACGCGTGCCAGGCAGCCGTTTAGTGGCGAGAAGGATAGCTTGCATGGAGTAAGATGGAGCGTCAGGCTGCACGACCCTCGTCGGTCTGACTGCATGATATATTCGCCCCGTCCGCCTGCCGTCTTGGCCTGGCTCCCGGGTCTCTTTTTACCCCGTTGGCAAAGCACCACTGCCACCGTCGCAAACGGCCAGCATGGACTGCGCGCCCGATGCCGACCGGCTCTTTGGGCCCGTCGTCGCCCAGTGTCGCCGCGAGTTTGACTTTACCCTCTTCTTTGAGCAGGCCGTGCTGTCCGTCCTGCCGAGTGCGGCCTTGATCCTGCTCGCGACCGTCCGGGTGGCCGTGCTCGTGCGCCGTGGCCCCAGCGCGCTCTCGCCGCACGGATGGCTGGGCCTGGCCAAGCTGGTATGTCGGGAGCCGCGTGCAGAGCCGCGTGCAAAGCCGCCTTCTCTTCGGCCGACTGACGCATGATGCTCTCACAGTCCACGGCCGTGGTGTCGGCCGGCCTGGCCGTCGCGCTGCTCGTCCAGAACGCCACCGCGTCGGGCCTCGTGCGCACATCTGCATCAGTGCCGGCGGCGGCCGTCGCCGTCGTGGCCGCCCTGGCCGTCTGCCTGCTGTCGGCCCTCGAGCACGCCGGCTCGCTGCGGCCGTCGTCGCTGCTGCTGGCGTACTTTTTCGGCGACATCCTCTGCCGGCTCCCGCAGATCCGCACCTACTGGACCATGCCCGGGGCGACCGCGCTGGCCGCCACGCTGACCGTTGACTGCGTCGTCAAGCTGGCCCTCTTCACCCTCGAGGCCCGCGGCAAGCGCCACCTTCTCGGCCACGTCTCCGGCCTCGGCGACATGGCCGCCGAGGAGCTCGCCGGACCCATCAGCCGCACCTTTTACGAGTGGCTCTTCTCCCTGCTCGTCAAGGGCTATCGCGGCCCCTTTACCCCCGGCGACATCGCCCCCATCGACGCCGTGCTGTGCTCGTCCAGCCTCAGCACCCGCTTCACAGCCATCACGTCGAGCAGAAAAGGTCAGCGTCTCGCCCACCGTCCCGTTCCACCCCACAAACCCACGTGCTGACACCCCCCCCAAGAGCCCTACTCGGAGAATGGCCTTGCCTTGGCCACACTTCGGAGCGCTGGCTGGCTGCTGCTCGCTCCGGTCGTGCCCCGTCTGGCAGTGACCTTTTTCACGTTTGCCCAGTCCTTTGTCGTCACCGCCATGCTCAACTACCTGGACGCCAGCTCCGAGACGCCTGCAGACCACGGCTATGGTCTCATTGGCGCGTGCGTGTTTGTGTACGGCGGCATTGCAGTATGTTCCCCAGCAGCGTTTCTGCTTCGTTGCACGTGACTAATGGCTGTCCCAGGTATCCAACAGCTGGTACTGGAGTCGGACGTACCGGCTCGTCACGCTGGTCCGTGGCGGCCTGACCATTTCCATCTTTGAAAAGATGCTGCGCCTTCACCAGGACAGCACCGTCGGCTCGGAGGCCATGACTCTCATGGTGTCGGACGTCCAGAGGATCGTGTCTGGCCTCGCCGGATTCCATGAGATCTGGGCTGGCACTATCGAGACCATCGTAGCCACATATCTTCTCTGGCGTATCATTGGAGTCTCTTGCTTGACTATGCTCGGTCTGGCTCTCAGTATGTATCTCATCCTGTCCCATTTTTCCGGGAACTCGAAACAAATATTGGTACTCACACGCGACCCAGTCTGCAGCTTCGGATCGACCATGTTGGCCAAGGCCCTCAGCAAGAGGCAGCAGGTCTGGCTCGGAAAGATGCAGGATCGCATCAAGGCGACCAGTCGCCTGCTCGAGTCCCTTCGCGTCGTCAAGATGCTTGGCTCCGAGGAGCGCGTCGGCAAAGCCATCAGCACTTTGCGCGCCATCGAGATTCGCTCAGCACGGCCGTTTCGGAACCTTCTCACTGTCGCCGTCTTCTTTTGTACGTCCCTGTTTGCCAAGCAAACGCCGTCGTTTCTGTTTGCTAACGCCACCTGTAGCCTACTGCACTGTGACCATGTCGCCCTTCCTCGTGTTTGCGACATTCATTGGCATTTCCGGCTCTTCGCATGCAAAGCTCGACACGACCAAAATGTTCTCGTCGCTCGTGCTGATTTCTCTTCTCGGTGTGCCGCTGGTGCGCATCTTCCAGTCGCTCCCATCCCTGGGATCCGCCCACGGCTGCTTCAAGCGCATCCAGGCATACCTCGACAAGGACGAAGCCAGCCACGCCGCCGTTACGCCAGCTTCTTCTAGCCTTGACCATCCGCCGGAGAAACGGCCCCGCGAGTTCCCTTCCCCTGCCAGCCATGGAGACGTTCTTCACGTTCGGGACGCATCCTTCTCTTGGTCTGCGGACAGCAGCCCGGTCCTCAGCCATATCAATCTCGAGGTGGCCAAGGGTGCCCAGATTGCCATCATTGGACGTGTGGGCTCTGGAAAATCCCTCTTCATAAACGCCCTTGTTTCCGAGGCCGAGACAAGATCAGGAACAGTGCAGGTCAACACGGAAAGTATTGCCTACTGTGGCCAGGTGCCGTGGCTCGAGAACACCTCGGCCCAGCTGGCATGGTCCGCACATGGGCAGACTGACGAGAAATGGATCAAGGTGGTCCAGGACAGCTGTGCCCTGGATGACATCATAGCCCTCGAGGACTATTTCACAGGGACAATAGGCAGCGGAGGGGCACGGCTCAGTGGTGGACAGCGGCAACGTCTGGTAAGGTTTCTCTCTTTCTACCAAGCTTCTCGAGTCTCTCCAAGACCTAATGCCCTCAAACGATAGGCACTGGCAAGAGCTGTCTCTCTCAAGAGGGATCTCGTCCTCCTCGATGACGTGTTTAGCGCTCTGGACCGCGGTACGCGAAACAAGATATCCTCTCGCCTTCTGGCTGCTGATGGACTCTTTCGGAAAATGGGGGCAACGGTCATCTACACTACACATGACAGTAAGACAACGGATCTGCAGCTCTTGTTAAACAGCAGCGCTCTAATCCCATCTTCAGTGCAGATAGCTGGCCTTGCAGACAAGGTCTACGAGATCGACTCCGAAGGAAAGCTTGTCCTTGTTTCGAAGCTTCCCAACACTTCCACGTCAGATAGCGGAGCCGAGGATACCTCCAGCTCGGATGATACCATGCTGGCGAAAGCAGGCGGCGAAATGGCAGCAGAGAACTCCTCCGCATCCAATGAAGCTTCCGACGACCAAGTCAACAGATCGAGCCAGGCTACCCAACCCTCAACAGGCACAATTATACGGGACCGGGACGTGTATGTTCGATACTTCCAGTCCATAGGTATCGGAAATACAGTCATAGCTCTAGGAGGAGGCGTGATTTTCGCCTTCACGCTCAAGTTTCCCGGTACGCCTCCCTTCCATCTCTATCCTGTGTCGCAAAATAACCCGTGCTGACCATCCACAGACCTGTGGACCCAATGGTGGTCCACTGCTATCACGAATGGCGGAAGTCACAGTACCGGATACTGGCTGGGAATATATGGGCTGCTGCAGACGATTCCCTTGGTCACGCTGACGCTCTGGGTTCTGTTAGTATTCCTCTCGGAGGGGGAACTCTCCATTCTTGCTCAGATTGGCGCTGACTGAAAGCGGACTGCAGACATCTGATGCTTCGGGTCGTTCCAAAATCAGCTTCGTCACTTCACGATGCCCTCCTTCAAACCACACTGAAAGCCCCATTCTCGTTTCTCAGCCGCACCGACTCTGGCAGCCTCATGAACCGCTTCAATCAGGATCTGATGTTTGTTGACAGCCAACTGCCCCTCGACATGCTCAACACAACTTCCGAGTTCTTCACCTCCCTGTTTCAGATCATCCTGATTGCCATCGTCTCGACCGTGGCCATCAGCGTCCTTCCTCCGCTGTTCGTCGTATTGTATCTGCTGCAGAACTTCTACCTACGCACATCCAAACAGTTGCGTCACATGGAGCTTGAATCCAAGGCTGAGCTCCACACCAAGTTCGCCGAGACTGCCGCCGGCCTCGTGACCATCCGTGCCAACGACTGGACTCCCCAGATGCGTGCCAAGTTCATGGACAAGTTCGACCGCTCCCAGGAGCCCTTCTACCTCCTCTACATGGTCCAGCGGTGGCTGCAGCTCGCGCTGAACCTGATCGTTGCTGCTCTAGTCATCGTCATTGCTGGAGTCTCCGTGTCTCTGCGCTCCAAGGTCGTTGCCGGTGCTGTCGGCGTTGCCTTCCTGAACGCTACCACCGTGGGCGGGACGCTCACCGACTTTATCATCTCGTGGACCTCGCTGGAGACCTCGCTGGGTGCTATTGCACGAGTGGCAACGTTTGAGCGGGAGACGCCCGTTGAAAAGGGCCCCATCAACGGCAGCGACCAGGGCGAGGACGCCAATGTCGACGTTCCCGCAGCTTGGCCCCAGGGCGGCGACGTTCACCTGTCCAACGTTTGGGCGTCGTACGCGGCCGATGCAGAGGATCCCAAGTGGAACCTGCGTGGTGTGACTCTGCATGTCGAGCCCGGAACGCGGTTGGCCGTCTGCGGACGCACAGGATCGGGCAAGTCTACGCTGCTGCTCGCCCTGCTGGGCATGATCGACGTGCCAGCTGGCGGCATTGTCGTCGACGGGGTGGACCTGTCAACGGTGTATATGCCCGCGCTGCGCCATCGCTTCCAGGTGGTGTCTCAGGACTGCGCCATCGGCACCGTGACGTTCCGGCAGGAGCTGGACCCGGCGCAGCAGTTCTCGGACGATGCCATCATTGCCATGCTCGAATCTTGTGGGGTCTGGGCAGCTGTCGTGGAGGCTGGCGGCCTGAACAGCATGCTAGACGAGAAGAGCCTGTCGGCCGGAGAGGCTCAGACGCTTTCGATGGCACGTGTGATATTGCAGAACTCGCATTCCAAAGGCGGCATCGTATTGCTGGATGAAGTCACAAGCAGGTAAGCCTAGATTCCTTCTTCTGACTCCCGTCGTACAGTGGTCTGACTTTTGAAATAGCATGGATCCGGAGACAGAGGAGAGGATCGAGTCTTTGATTGCCGAGAAGCTCCGGGGCATGACGGTTATCTCTGTCCTTCACCGAGTGCGGGCGGCAGCCCGTTACGATAAAATCGCCGTTCTCGAAAAAGGGTCACTGGTGGACTATGGACTTGCTGCCGATGTCGTTCTGAGGAATGATCTTTTCACGTCAGCTCCCGAGTAAAGACAGCACCAATAGCTGCAATCATGAAAGGACAAACTAAAAGGGGATACCGCTATAGAATGAGTAGAATGAGGCATGGGCTGGTGCAAATATGAACAATACCTTGAACCAAGCCCTGTTCTCTTGAGTATGTGATTTGGCATTTCGTACTGTACCGATCTACGAAAAGTAGCCAAAACAAAACTAACTCAGTGGGGGTCTGCTACAGTTCAGACGTGGGGGGGTAGCACGTGATCGCCAGGACTCATCTGGGGGTCAGGTCGATGGCATGAGGTCTCCAGAGGTCCAGAGAGGCATAACAGTAGTCTTCGGACAGGAAGACGCGCTAATCTGGCGCTGCTATTTGCATCACGAGGCTTTTCTGTGAACTGCAGGTCGTCGCTTCCCTGTTAGTATATATTCGACACCGTCAAGTCCGAGTGATTTCACGCACTCCTTTCGGACAGTTCCCGTTTCTGTAAAATCCCGGTATACGTACCGGAGAGCTTCCGATCTTCACGGTCTCGACTTTTCAAATAGAAATTATGTTCAGTCGGCAAACGACGAGAGACAGAAAGGCTTAAAAGACAGTACTGTCTTGTTTGAATACCACTCATATAAATCTCAGATGATCTGCCCGCAAGAGAAGTCGTATAAATGCTTTGTAATGCTGTTCAAGATGGCCAGCGTAGTAGGACTTGACCATCAGCTGTTTTGTGCAGTAGTCGATTGAAACGGATATATCTATTTGCTTCTTCTGCATTGCATGCCACGTCTTTGCTCTCCTGTTGCGCCTTCCGCTTCTTTGCAAAGTATATTAGCGAGGAAAGCGCGTCCCTTGACCGCATGATAAAATGAGCGATCTCCTCGTTGATCCTCCTCTCTAGACAGCATTACCAACGGACCTCACTTCTGTCTCTTACCGGCATCTTCTCTTACTATAGGCACGAGATATTAAGATCGCGCCCACACAAAAGTCTTTCAAGGTGATCTTCGCGCCCCCAGACCATCCCAGCTATTCTATCTATACGTTATCGTCTACGCAACGTACCCATCACAAATCTATCGCCTTCAGATCATACAGACCACACCTGTGTATTTCAGACTCTACTCATCCCCATAGAAACATCCAAAGGCCCAACCATACGAGTAAGTTGCGCAAAGGTGACAAACATGAAGAAAGAGCAGTAATCCCATTTCGCCCGTGACACACTTAATGCAGGTGTTCATGTGAAATCGCTCTCTATCCTGCATCACACGTTTTGCCTTTCCCAAAATCAGACGACCTGGCAGGCATCCTGCTATTGTCCTCGTTAGCGGCCATTCATGAATGTATTTCGCCGTGTTACTGCCATTCATTTTCTCTACCCCTTTCTCTATCATCGCAAATACCTATGGCTTCTACACCGCCAACCTCCTCATTTTGAAATCCTCGGCTTTTTTCCGGTGCGTCAAGGTGCGCCTTCCGTCTTTCAAAATATTTCTGTGTGAAACTTTTTTTTTTTGCCTTGCGCCTGCCTTAGTATTGCTTGCATACACGTTACTTCATCGCCCTGGTATTTTCCTCCCGTTGTTTATGTTTTCCATCTCTTTCACCTCATTGCAGCCAGTTAACTGACTTCACCACGGAAGCCGCAGACTCCCTCTCTCTGCCTTTCTCTCTCTCTCTCTCTCCATCCAGTTCTGTCCTAGGTACAAGACGCTAGAGGATCTACCTACACTTTTTTCCTCTCTTTTTTTGCACTTATGGAAAGCTCACATCTTCATCACTACAGTCTCCACAAGAACCACTGGCTCTTCAACGAGCCATCAAGAGCAACATGCCTCCTCGCGAGGTAGCTGGCCGTCCCACCCACCTCGGGCGGGACGAGATCACCCGTCATGAAAATGGCCACCTTCTGCAGGTGGCACTGGAAAATGCAAACTACGTCGCACTGCTCTCTAAAATATATGAGATCTCTGCATCCTCCCGCGACGCCATGCGTCGTCTCAATAACATCAAGACTCTCATCGATGAACACGATCTGAAAAAGAGGATGGAAACACAAGTCACCACGCAAAAAATTGGACCGCTGACGCCACCACTCAGCAGCTCTGATAGCACATCGTTGGAGACATTTAGTCCCGAGGAGAGCTCCATTGGTGAGACCAGCACTGACGAAAGCGGCCATTGTAGCTCCCCCGGTGACGATGGCGACAAAAATAAAGGTCTGCTGGCAAGTCTCGAGCTAAACCAGACCATCGGTGAAACCAAAGAAAATGTCACCCCCGGAAAAGAAGACTCTGTTGATGATTCGTGGATGGAATTTTCACTCGAGGAAGAACTCGAAGGCATCGCCGATGCCCCAGCACAGGACCGGGCGGCTATGCGTGTTGCGATGCATAAGAGAGAAAAGGCTCGCAAAAAGTGGCTGCTAGAGTCGGCAGCAGAGAAGCGTCGGATCGCCGAAAGAGAAGGACAACGACTTCAACGGACACTGAAAAGTAAAGTGTCCACTGTCGCTCCGGCTTTGCCTGCACAGCACAAGGATTTCTCTGCCAGACCCCAAGTGTCTACTACAGCACCTACCGAGGTTCATCAGGTCCTCCCCATCCCAAATAGAGTCTCTCCTAGTCAAGTGCAAGCCACTGCAAAAAGAGCCATGGATGAAGATGATGACGACGAAGAAGACGGTGAGAATCGTACTCGTCAACAAAGCAGCCGCTGGCGATCGTCTAACAGGCCCACAGAGGCAAAATCTCCAGGAATCATCAACATTTCCGGGTCGCCCGCCAGAAACGTGGATAGATTTGGCATCGAGTTCACACCAACTAATCTAGCTGTCAATCAATCCACACAGGAAAGTCACCGGCGATCTGTTCTCATCCAGAATATACCGCACAGCTTTAGTATGCACAAGTTGCTTTCGTATGTCCACGGAGGAACCATTGTCTCTGCCAGACTGCTTCCTGAGACACTGAGTCTTGGGAGCGGACAGACAGGAGTGATTGTGTTTGCAAAGTCAAGTGAAGCGAGTCTCTGCTGCCGCACAACTGGCGACTGTATCCAGCGTACTCCTGTTGGAAAAGGGGTGAAGGTTTCTCTTCTCCCGATGCCCACTTATCCAACGCGCGAGTCGCTCGCTTTTGAGGAAGGCGACACGGAATTTTCTCCTGCATCGCTGAGGCAAACGCGCTGCTTGCTCATAGGTAGCTTCCCCAAGAAATACGTCAACGAACTCTGCATCGAGCTCCTCCTCGATGTCCGCCATGTACCGATGAAGGTTCAGACCCTGGAAGAAATGTGGTTTGAAGGGGACACTTTGCACATCAATTTCACCAGCATCCGAGAAGCAGTGAAGGCCTACAACACAGTCAAGTATTTCTACTTTGGCAAATTCAGTATGCAGGCACGATTTGGAGTCGACCCTTGCTCTCTGCCGATGTCGGACAAAGTTGATGCACTCGGTAACATCAAGTTGGCAAGCCACGGATGTGTTGGGTTGAAGTCATTAATTGAGACAGTCGGACTGGCAGCATACTCGCGGAGCCATCGTGATGAGTTTGACAACAAAGCCAACGGCGATCTTCGACTGAAACCAGCTCTGACCCTAGCACGGCCAGGAGAGGAAGACAAATCGAAAAATTCCATCGTACTTGTTGACGACCACATTGATGGCTCGGCTCCAGCATTCCGGTGCGGGACTGTGGGAGCTACCATGCCATGGACAGACGAGCTGATGAAGGGCCTCGAACTGTTTTGACAGTTGGTGAAGTGTTAGGCCGAAGACGGGAGACAGTTGCCAGCGAAGTTGCATTCGTTTCTTTGTTCTAATGCCCTCGTGCTTCTGGGGGAGAAGGCAGAAACACAGTCTGGTTTAAGAGTTGCCTTTACTAGTCGAGGTCTGTTGGTTTCGAACGCCGCATACACATTTCCACGGCCTGCTGATTCATGTAATGAAACAGTACGCTTCTTGCCTATCGCAAATTGAACTTGAACTGGACTTTCTCGCCCCTTTGTTTAATGCCAGTGAGTTAGAGTGGTCTGCATCTACAGGAACCAACACTTGTGCATGACTAATCAATCGACAAGAGTAAATGGCCTGGTTGCATCGGGCTTAGAACGGACACCCTTGTCAACGGGTTCTCCTTCTCTTCTCCGCGCCGCCTTTTTGAGATACTGCCGTACCATACGCGGTGGAAGGTTGTCGGCAGGCTCCCAGGTGGGGTTCTGGTCCTGAGGCCAGTCTCCCTTCCAGCGGACAAGAAAGAAGCGCACCGGCTCCACGTGACCGGTTCCCTCGTCTGCCGTGGCGATAAAGTCGTCCTCCAGGCGGTCGACTTCGTAGAGATCTTCACCTTCTCCTCCCCCGGCTTCTGCCATGCTTTCCTCGGCAGCCCCTTCGCCCAGGTCCTGGCCGACCGGCAGCGGCAATGGCGTCCACACGGAAGAGGAACCTGTACTTGTAAAGACCTCCTCGTGCTTTCTCTTCTGGGAAGACAGTGAGCCAATATCTGTGGACGTATTGCTAGCGGACCGTGACGCTGTTGGGGACGGCATGCCCGGTATCTTTGGGGGTAGGATGGGCGTCAACTTGGGCTGAGGCTTCGCGACAGGGATTAATGGTGGTGGTATGTGGGAGACCCTACGGGGAGGTTGTGGTTGTGCTGGAGGTAGAGGTAGAGGTGGATGTGGATGTAGATGTGGAAATGCCTGTGGCTGTGACAACCGTATGGGATCAGAGATGCTGCTCGGAGCCCACAGCGCTGCCTTTGGCGTCAACGCAGTGGCCTGCTGCAGCGTCTGGTCTTCCTCTTCGCCCTGCGAGTCTATAGACGTGGTGTCGGCAGAAGACGTGCTGGCCAAGCGACGGCCGTCCTCCGGTCCGGGCCATTCTTCGCCCGTCTCATCGGCCAGGTCCAGGTCCGAGTCCTCGCCGTCGTCGGTAGCCGAGGCCGTGGCTGCATGTGCGCCCAGGCCCAGGCCGGGGCCAACACCCTCGCCGCCTTCGTTGGACGATTCGATGTCGGGCTTCTCGGCCAGCTGCTGGAGCGGCAGCGGCACCGGCAGTGTGAGCGGCAGACCTGTGCGCTGGTTCCCGGCGACAAGCGGCGGGAGACTCTGGGCCAGGAGATTTGCAGACGGCGGCCTGTGCGCGTCTGGGTCTGGTGCCGCGGCAGTGGAAGCAGAAGCAAAAGCAGAGGCGTCTGCAGAAGCAGCACCAGTGCCAGACGCGTCCGCCGTGTTCTCCATCGTGGTGGCCATTTTCGACGGCCGGCCGCGGCGCTTCCGTCTGGGACCACGGGGGTGTTGTGCCGGCAGCACGCTGTAGCCGTTAGGGGTGCTGTTGCCGGGGGGAGAGACCCGCCGGCGCTTCTTCTGCTGGTGGTGCAGCTCGTCGTCGCCGGTGGCCAGTCGCGTGGCCGTGTTCAGGCTGGCGGCCGCGGCCTCGTCCTTTTCGCGCTGCTGGCGGAGCATGAGGGCGTACTCCCAGTCCTCGAGCTCGCGTGGCGACACGTAGTCGAGGACCTGGGTGCAGGGCACGAGCAGGCGCTCGAGGGGCCGGTCGGGCCAACCGACGACATAGTTGAGCACGCGCCGGACCGTCCGCTCCTCTTCGGGGGGCACGTAAAAGGGGGTGACGACCTTGTCGATGATAAAGGCATCCGTGTCCCGTGGCGGGACGAGCGAGATGGGCGGCTGCGGTGGCGTCTGGCCGGGCACGTAGTGCGGCTGGTCGTATATGCGGATCTCAAACTCGGTCACCGGCTTCTTCTTCGTTCTCGCGCTCTTCCTGGCCGTGAGTGACGCCGATGGGAGGCCCACCCGACGTGGCTGCGGCATATCCTCTCGTTCGCCTGCTGGGACGCGAGCCGCGCCCTAACAGGTTCAGGCTCACCGCCGTCGGAGGCACAGAGCAGAGCGTGGTTTGGGGGGAGGGGAGTCGAAGGGGTCACGATCGGGACGCGTTCTCGTTCGACTGCATTTTTCGGCTGGTGTGAGGTGGACGTGATATTGGATATGTACAAAACGGGGTTAGACAATGCCTGTTTATTGCGGATGCAGCAAAACACCATAATGGGCCGCAGTAGTTAAAACTCTGCAAAAGGGCTTCGGCGACATTTCTTGTCACCTGTCTTGCAAATTGACGAGAATTTTCTGGGGAGTCCTGATAACTAGAGCCAGTAGCAAAGCATTGTCGTGTTCTTGGCGTATGCCAGCGATCTAGTCTGTATGTCGGAGCAGAACGCAGAGAAAGAAATGGTCACGTGCGTCTTATCGTGAAGCAGGCATTGGCCCCACCCCCTCCAAAGTTGGCGTCGGTTCCAGCTCGAATTGCGTCGCGATAACTTTTTCATGATCCGAAAACGACCTGCAAACGCTGACCCACCGAAACCAGGGCCCGGCCGATGTGACGACCTAGCAGCAGAACACCAGCTCCAGCGAGATCGATTTCCATTCACGAGAGCGGGCGATTGACCCAGCGCGAACAGCGACCGCGCATTATCGGATTGTGGACGGCAGAACAGAGAAGCCATGTTTGCCCCGACGGCCTCTGTCTTCCGGCCGAGCCTGGCCGCGGCCCAGCGCAGCAGCATGCCGAGCGCCGCAGGGCTCCTTCTGCGACAGGCGCAGCCGGCGGCAGTGCGGACCGCGAGCGGGCGGTCGTTTTCGTCGGTACCGGTGGCGACATTGCCGACGCGCCTCGTCCCGCTGTCCAACGACTGTCTGCACCTGAACCTAAACAAGAGGGCGGCAACGGCATCGGGGCCCGCGTCCATGCTGACGCTGGGGGCGGTGGCGGCGGTGCGGTCGCGCCGGTGCGCGTCGTCGTCGACCTCGTCGCCGTCGACACCGACGCCCAGCCGGCAGCGGGATGCGGCCATGGACGCGGCAGCTGCAGCAGCCGTGTCCAAGGCGCAGCAGGCCGCCCACGCGGACCTGCCGCCGCTGGACTGGAACACATTCTTCCAGCTGCGCAAGACGCGCCGGCGGATCCAGCTCGTCTTTAGCATCGTCGGCGGTCTGTCGGGCGGCCTGGCCGGCGGCCTGTTTCTCGGCTCGGGCGTGGCCGAGCCGCTGATTGCGCAGGTGCCGCTGGACCCCTTTCTCACGCTCGGCCTCATGACGTTTGCCTTCTCGTCGCTCGGCTGGCTCGTCGGGCCCAGCGTCGGCAACGTCGTGTTTTACGCGTGGCGGCGGCAGTACCGGGCGCAGATGACGCTGGTGAGTGCCCATGCCGCGAAACGAGGCAGATGCCAATGCAAGCGGAGAACCACAGGACAGCTGACCCTCCCTGCAGAAAGAGACACAGTTTTTTGCTCGCGTCAAGAAGAACCGCGTCGACCCGTCGGCGTCGTCGGCCGGCAACCCGGTGCCCGACTTTTACGGCGAGAAGATCTCGAGCGTCGCCGGCTACCGGCAGTGGCTAAAGGACCAGCGAGCCTTTAACAAGAAGCGGACAACGTTTGTGTGAGGCTTGCCCGCACTGTCGGAGGGAGAGGTGGATGACAGCCGGGGAAGTCCCGCGCGTTATACCACAATGTACAGCTATACACCGTTTCTTTTTCGCTCCATCTGATGCAATTCTCAGCATCGACGCTCTCGTCTCTTTCTTTTGTCTGGCCAACGGCCAGGCAAGGAAGCATGTACAATCTTCACAAAACATCTCCCTCGGAACACAGACATAGGACGTCAAAATCGATTAAAAAAAGAAAGAGATTACGGCTATGTCTACGCAAATGGTGTGGTACTGTCTATGTCTTTCTTCCATGCCTGGATGCCACCCTTGATGTCACCGATAAAGCGCGTGCCTTCCTTTCCAAGCCCCATATCTTTGAGCTGTTTGGCTATCACCTGCGAGTTGATGCCGACCCGACAGAGAACGTAGATCGGCGCCGTACCTGAGCCCAACCCCTCTGGCAGCCACTCGGGCCAAGGGCTACTCCCGTCTGTCTTCGTCTGGCTTCGCGATAGTGCCGACTGTATGCGAGAAAACGGTAGATTGAGGGCGCCGTCCAGGCTGCCCATGTCGAAGAACTCCTTCTCGCGGACATCGATGAGCCAATGTGGCGGGTCTCGAGCGTTGCCAGAAGCGCCACCCTTGTCCCTTAGAATGTGGCAGAGGTCCTTGACAGAGACGCGGTCCTCTGGCGACAGCTGCACGTCCGCATCGGCATGGTCATCGCCTCCGCAGAACTGGACGTAGTCGGGCCAGGCGCCGTTCATGCCGCTGCTCCCGACATTTTCGAGCGACTGCAGCGAGCGCAGCGGTGCCGTCGGCGAGCAGGCGAAGCAGGTTGGCCGGCGGCCGCCCAGCCGGACGGAGCGGAAGCTGGGGGGCCCGAGCATGCCGTTGCCGTCCTTGGCCGAGAAGAGGAGCAGCGAGGGGGTAGGTGTATGCGCCTGGCCGTCCGGCAGGCCGGCGATGATGACGCGCAGGGCCTCGAGGGCCTGCAGGACGCCGAGGACGCCGACGACGGGGCCGAGGACGCCGCCCTCGGCGCACGAGAGGCGGCTGGCCGGCGGCGACGGGCGTGGGAAGACGCAGCGGTAGCAGGGCCCGACGCCGACGGGCCAGTTGAGCACGGCGAGCTGGCCGTCGGTGCGCAGGGCGGCGGCGGACACGAGCGGCCGGCCGGCACGCACGCAGGCATCGGACACGAGGTAGCGCGTCGCCGGGTTGTCGGTGCAGTCGAGCACGACGTCGTAGGCGGCAACGAGAGCGGCCGCGTTGGCCGGCGTCAGCGCCTCGCCGTAGACGCTGTAGCGCGGCAGCGGGTTGAGGCCGCGCAGCGCCGTGGCCAGGCTCGCGGCCTTGGACACGCCGATACGCTCGGTCGAATGGCCCATCTGCCGGTGCAGGTTCGACGTCTCGACCACATCGCCGTCGACGATGCCCATGTGGCCCACGCCCGCGCCCGCCAGATACGTCGCCGCCGGGCAGCCCAGGCCCCCCGCGCCCACCACCAGCACCGAGGCCGCGCGGATGCGCAGCTGGCCTGCGTGTCTCCATCATCAGCTATCCCATCTCGTGAAGTGATCGGCCATCCATCCAGCGTCCATGGCCCGGCATGGAGACCGGCTCAAGACTGCCCACCTTGCATGCCCACGCCCGGGACGATCAGCTGTCGCGCATAGCGCTCGTACTCTTCTTCGTGCAGCGGCCAGCGCCAAGATGTCGCTGCTTGATCGCTCTCTGCTGCCGGCTCTCCGTTCTTCTGTCGACGTTTCTCGTCTGCCTCGTCTGCTTCTGCCTGGGCGAGCTGGCCCCGAAGGTCCTGCAGCTCGGCCTCGACGCGAGCAACCCGCTGTCGGAGTTGCTCCGCTCGAGACAAGCCGGCGTCGTCTGCGGCTGCCATGGAGCAAGGTGGTGATATGAAAGAGGTATGGAACAAGAAGTAAGAAAACTTCCAACAGTGGATTACTGATACAACCCCTACATGTCGCTTCCCTTTCTGTTGCGTCCAACTGGTGATGGTCGCGACTTCCAAAGGCGGAAACGAAAACCACTTTAAATGGCCGATAAGATAAGAGACCAACTTTCCCCACCAAATTGGTTACTGTAGAAAAAAAAGTTGCAAGATGGCCGAGATGCAAAAGCCAATTAAGACACCACAGCACGCGACACCATGGCAGGTTCCCCTTTCGGCGCTTGCCGTGTGAGCAGGTCTCGAGGTGACTCGTGCTAACGTGTACCGTCTGCAGGCACCGACCGCGCCCACGCAGGAGCCCCGCATGAGCCACCGGGCCAAGGCGCTCGCCCGCCTCGCCGACCCAACGCTGCCGCGCAAGCTGCACCGCGACGGCAACGCCGTGACCGACGCCTTCCTGCACTCGAAGCGGGACAAGCAGACGATCCGCAAGTCGGTGTTCCGCGCCCGCGTGGCCGACAGCGCCGCCGCCGCCCGCGGCAGCCGCGCGGGGTCCGGCGCTGCGCTGCGGCGCCGTCGGCCGTCCAAGAAGCTCGTGACGACGCTGCAGTCGCTGGCCGACGCGCTGCCGGCGCTGGATGACGGCGGCAGCGGTGGCGGCAACGACACAGACAAGGCGGGCGCGGCCCGGAAGCGCTCGGCCAGCCTGCACAGCCGGCCGGGCGCGCTCAAGCGCAAGGAAAAGGTGGTCAAGGCCGAAATGGCCCGCTTCGGCACCAACCTGGCCCAGCTGACCGCCACGCACGAGGACACGGTGGCCGTCACGCTGCCCGCAGTATCTTCTACCACCACTACGACCACCGCTAAAGACGGCAATGCCGCTGCCCCGACAAAGGCCTCGACGGCCAACCGCTGGGCCCTGCTGCGCTCCTTCATCTCGTCCACCATGGAACAGAGCCCGGCCTTTGGCAACCAGAGCTGAAGGCCCTGCTTACTGCTCTCCTACTTTTCTTTTCTCGCTCTGGCGTCGGCTGGTTGGCGTTCCGTGTTGCCTTTCTCCTTTCTCCTTTCTCCCTCAAAAAAGTCGAATCAATAGATATCCCACATAAGCATGTCTTGCTGTCAAGGGGGTACCATGTTTCCATTGAATCTCATTAGTCTCGTGTCCTCATGCCCATTTGTCCTGTCGCCACTGCCCGACACCTGTGCCTTGCCACAAAAAAAGATATAAAAGAAAACAATACAGAAGAAAAGAGCCAGAATTAGTTCCCCTGCCAAATCCTACTAATGAAAATCGTCCCCCAAACGCCATCGCTGGGTGCTGGCCCGTGTTTTTGAATCCCGTCCCGCTGCCCCTAGCTTCCCAGATGAAATGCAATCCCATACTCTCCCGGGCCATATCTGCCGCTATCTGCCGCTGCCTGTCGCCGCCGTCTTGCTTTGTTTTTTCTTGGGGGGAGGGGGACGCGACAACAATTCGAAAGATCAGGAAACGCCACATCCGTGGCACTACTCGATGCGTGGCACCTCCTTTTTCATAAAGGGTGACGTGCTGCGCCGGCGCTCGCCCTCGCGGCGGAGGTTCTCGATGATCTTGAGCATCTCCTTGCGGCCGCCGTTGGCGTCGATCATCTTGCCGCCCAGGCCCATAGACACCTTTTCGCGCGCGTGCGCGTTGAGCAGCCGCTTGACGAGCAGGAAGCGCATCAGCACGCACACAAACACGCCGCAGTCGTTGCCGTTCTCCTGCTGCGGCGTGTCCTCAATGTTGCGGAAGCGGAAGTCGATGCCGAGCAGGACGGCCAGGCGGATCGTGGCCGACCGCGCCTCGTTGATGTTGACGGACCCGAGCGAGTCGTAGTGGAAGGCCACACCGTCAATCGTCGACACCAGCAGCAGCGACCAGTGCGTGCCGCCCTCCGGCTTGCTGAGGTCCTTGACGTCGGTGATGGGCAGAAAGATGTGCGTAATGCTGCGGAGATCCGGCAGCTGCCTGCGTGCCGCCTCCGTCTTCTCGTTCATGAGCAACAGGCTCAGCGAGGGCCGCAGCAGCACGATGCGGGCTTGTGGATACTTGGGCAGCACTTCCCTCTCGAGGTATTCTTCCCAGAAGGATATGTTCTGCGCCAGTGCAAACGTCAGCGAAAGCGGCAAAAACAGAGCGCGAGAGAGCCGGAGCGAAGCATACGTTGTCTGTGAGCCAGTCATTCCGTAGTGCGCGCACATCTTCGTACGTAACTGGAGCATTCGGGTTAGCATGTTGGCCGAGGACCGCAGAAGCCAGGGGCGGGACATACGAGTGACGTCATAATCTGAAGTTGACACAAAGAGTCAGCCACAACAAGCCACGGTAGGCGGTGCGTGGAAAAGGCAGCGGATGGGCAACCTACATGAGAGATATTTCTGTTCTGGCGCCAGCTGCATCGGGGGATACCCTGTTAGCCTGGAAGACCGCCTCAGCGAAATCACCGTCCGCGCCCGCATGGGAGACATGACGGCCGATCGCCTCTTGTGGGCTGTCTGGGCTGGACCCCGGATCACTTGAGCAGAAGCCAGGGCGGCCAGGGCGGCCGCAGGACTTCTGCTGGCCGGACGCATCACGCCGCCACCGCCGCGGCCGCGGCCCTTGCCCCTGCCTCGGGGCCGGCCAGGGCCTCGTCCGCGCCCCCTCGCAGCAGCGCTGCTGTCCCCATAAAACGACGCCGGCTCGATTGCCACGTCGGCGAGCGTAGAAGAGGAGGAGGAGTGGGTCGCAGTTTCAGATGCAGAGACTTCTTGTGATGGAGGGGAGGAAAGCTCTGCTTCTGCGCTCTTTTTTTTTCCGTTTTCACAGCCAGTGTCAGACTTTGACTATGCAGACTTGTGAAGGATGACGTGGTGGGCAGAGATGGACGAAACGAATAACTTTGGGGGGGGGGGGGGGGGGGGTAGGAGGGAAAAAAGGATGCGGAAAAGGCGGTCAGGCTTGGTGGAGAAGGCTGCGACGCCGGCGAGAAGAAAAACTGTGGGAAAAGAGGAGAGGCTTACTCGTGATTCGCCCAGGCGTGCCAATCGCTGTCGGAAAGGCATGGTAGATCGACCGGCAGGCAGTCGGCCGTGGATTGAACCCGTGTTGTATGGAGAGCGAAAGCGCGCGGGAAGCAGAGGAAGCAGAGCTCGCAACGATATGTGGTCGGGCGTTGTGTTTTGGTGTCTGAGTGGCAGAATGCCTGCAGGTAGAAGTTGCAGGGCCCCAAAAAAGAGCTCGAGACAGCGTCCGGAACAAGTCGGCTTCGTCTTTGGTAGTCGGTCTGGCCACGCAGCCAAGGGCAGAAGGAGGAGGTCGATGTGAGGCAGAAGAGACGTTCAGGGCTGAGCTCGAGCTTCGGTGATTGCAGAGACAAGGAGTGGGCCGTAGATGTGAAAAAAAAAAAGAACAATTTTTTTTATTATCGGTGATCTCTGCAGTCTATCACGTCTAATCTCGTCTTGGCCGAGGGGCTCTTGTCGATCTCGTCTGGCTGGCCGTTGCGTTTGGCGCGCGTCGAATAGGACAATGTCGGGGAGTGCGAGAAGAGGGCAGAAAAAGGTATACGGAAGACGAGAAAGGGCCCAAATATCGGGCAACCAAGAGAAGGGGGCTTTTTGGGCGGCAAGACGATGATGATCATGCAGCGTTTAATTGTGGGGAGTGGCCAGCTCCCAGTTCCAGGAGGCCGCCACCTGGCAAAGCAAAAAGCCTACGTATCCGGCTCGTACAGCAGTCACAGGCCGCCCAGCCTGAGCTTATCGGCCCTGCGGGGTAGCAGATATGCCCCTAGACCGGCAATTTTAGCGCTGTCGTCACTGACTGCGCCCTGTAGCCCCACTGCCCCAAGGGAGGACGACTCCGTTCAAACTCGTACTCGTCCTCTTGGCCACGAGCATCGCACAGCAGGCAAATGACGCGCATACAGGCGGTGCGCTGTGCCGTGCCGTGCCCAACGGCGTGCTGGGCTGTGGCTGCCTGGCTGCCTAGCTGCCTGCTGCCTGCCGCCTGCCGCCTGCTGTCTGTATCTTACGATTATGTCATCGTCCTCCTGACGACGCAGTGGCCGAAACGAGCCTCGTCTGCTGGGGGATGGCGTGGCTCCCGGGAGGAACGCGAGACAAAAGAAAATCGGGCAAGGCTGAGATCGACCAGCTCATCAACAGCTGATGGCGGGGCGGATCCGTCTGCATCCCAGGAGACTGCAACTGTAAGCGCACATCCATTCCTGTTTGCGGCAAATCTGTAACCGCCGTCATAATACCATTCTCGTATTGTGGCGGCAGCATGCCTAGCACAGCTGTGAAAGACATCGGTTAGAGGCTGCTCTCGTATCGAAGCGGCCAGGAGAAGATCATTGGGCAAAGTGGCTAGAGCCCTTGAACAGCCGGTGCTCCGTCCCAGTCCCGTGACACGTCCTACCTTGCGTCAAATAATCCACGTGATCGATGAATAAACGAGTCGGCACCCATCTGGTCGGTCCGCGCAACCGGCAGTTTTTCCATGTTCGGGCTAGCCTCAAGCTTCGAATGCTACTGTGTGGACTTCAAATAGAGTCTCCCCCCCGAGATTTGCCCCGGGATTCCTTGCCGCTTCTTTCGCTTCCGGGGACCAGCGATTCAGAGGAGCCGGCCAATCATGTCGAGGCGCTTCTGGTAAGCGTCAGCTTTGACGCTGTTGCCTCGTTTTTCCACCAACAAGAACACATCTCCGCAAAATATAAAAAATGGCCGTCGGAGAACTATTAGTTGTGGATGTGCGGCTTAGATTGAGAGCTACTAGTGACATCTGAGGGAGTTATTTGCAGCTCGACAGTGGTTTTCGTATTGCTTAGTACGTCGCATAATATAACTTGGTGCAACCCTCGCTGCAACGGTAACCTCGTATGCAAGGGCCACCCCATGTAGAGCGGAATGGTGAGCGGTATTTGTGATGTCGTGGGCTGTGTCTAGCGGAATGTTTAGCCATCAATCATCACCTCTCTCCGCCCTCCGTGGACACTTCCACTCTATTGCCTACCTGTTCGGTCGCGGGCAGAGCAACCCAGTCGATCGGCCCCGTCGGTCCCACAACCCCTGCACGAGAGGATGCGGATTCTCGGCCATTTGGGCAGCCGTTTGATGATTCCCAATGGGCCGCTGATAGGCAGTCTCGTCATTATCCGGGGTGGGTTTATCCCGGCGTCTGGCCTGGAGAGGCCATATCGCCTTCGCCACGACGTACGACGTATTCGAGTAGGTCGGAAGAACTCCCGGTCCGAGGCATTCTGTCATCCAAAGATCCACTGCCGATTACAGGAGAAGCTCGTTTCAGACGCCAGTTTCGCAGCCCTGACGAGTCTTATCTTGGAGAAGATTGCCGGCAGGCATTGGGCCCCAACAGATAGCAGTATGCGGTAGATGATGATAGGGATGCCGACCGCCACAACCGGCTCCATAGCTGATACCACCAAGAGACGGCTCCTCTATCTGGTGCCCATGTCGTGGGCGGGATCGAAAGCGTATTCGGCCGAGCAACGGCCCCTCAACATCAACAACGGCCTTGAGACGCCGGCCACAGGCGAGAAACTGGAGCCATGCCCCCGCCGTATCCAGGATGGCGTTGCCTTCGGGTTGGCCGTGCATCCCGTCGCCGACCTGAGCGGCCCCCTACGAGGACTCTTCTGTATCTTCTCTTCACGACCAGGCTAGCCGACAGATCCACCGATCCTCAGATATCTGCCGACGACACACCATACGATGCACGCTCTGCCGGCATCATGCGTCGAGGCCCAAGGGTCCGCGGTACCGCCTTGGCGGTGCACACACCCCCTTGTCGAGGCCAATAAAGCACAGACGAGTAGTTCGGCATTCTCCTGCCTCTTTCGACAAAAGCCTCACCTCGAACAGCTCAAGTGATGCCAAGGCAGCAGGGAGCTATGACGTCAGTGACGCAGTTCTGCCTATCTTTGTTCGTGAAGTGAGCTATTTACACGGCCTCGGCGCGGCCTATGCACGCTCTGCGTTGTCGGTGTCTGGTCGGGTACCGCGCCGGGATCCATCCAGCCCTCTGCGCCACTTCCGCAACACGTGCACCGCCTCGGCAGAAGTCGCTCTTGGTGATATCCGCAACATCATAGCGGCAAGTATAAATTCCACCAGTGCGCATGGTAGTCTCTGATAAGAGAGATTTGATTGGCCGCGGACTCCATTGCGTGCCATGCCAGCACCCGTCCGTCCCATTCAACCAAGGCCGAGTCGATGCACTGGACGCTGGCCGTCAGCTTCGGGTTACGGCGAGAGCTACGCCGATGCCGGTGGCACGGCCGGGGGTCCGCATTCCTGCTAGTAGAAAACGCGGCGGGCGGCCTCTTGCAATACTTGCCCGCTTGTACCCATACAACGGCACAGAGTAGTATGCTCTCCTGCCTATGCAGTCATCATTGGCAAAGTCCAGGACTGAGTCTGGAGCTTCGGGCATGTCAGAATAAACAGAGGTACCAGCAAAGTCTTGGCCAATCCGGGCTCTTTGCATGGGGCTAACGTGCGCACTAGCGGAACTTCAAACGTGCTTTCCGAGAGCCCTTTAGCAAAGTGCTAGTCCCATACTTTAGATCATTAGCAGGTGCTTAAAACGGCTTGGGAGGTTATAAGTGGGGGACCGACGATTATTTCGACCGTCGTTTTCGGCTGTGAAATGTAGGAGGCGATATGATTCTGCGGGATTTGGGGTGCAGTGGGCCGCGACTGGCCCCTGCATATTTCCATCTGTTCATCTGTAAGGACATCGGAACGGGCTCGGGGCGACTCATTGTCCCATCCACATGGACTTACTGTAGCGCTTCCTCAACCCACAACCAAGCCGCCCCCAAGGTAGCAGCATTTATGGAGTGGCCGCGGTTCACGCAAATATTTGCTGCAGGAGAGTGTGGTTACTGGCCGTGCAAGATGAATAGCGTGCAACATGATGCAATGCGGTAAACCTGCTCCGTCCTTGTAAGATACAATACGGCGACTCCGTGTCTTACAGAGGAGTATGCCGTAGGGCTTACGAGGCCCACCTGCCGAGACGCGCCCTATTGCAAGTCGCTCACGTAATATTATATTTCGTGTCCGGTATTCAACGGTCCCGTACTCCGTCCTGCCGGGCTTCTGTCCCTGCTCTCCAGTCTCCCCTGTCTAGCCTCTAATGTATCCTGTTCCAAGAACGTGTGTCTTTCCAGTACAACCAAAATCACAGCTCGGATGGGTCTGGACGACGCTACAAACGCATCTTTGCCGCCAGGAACATGTATGGCAAGGTCTGCCGGCAAACACGTGTGTGCATACGAAGCAGTAACGGTTTGGCCAAGCAGAACTAGGGTTGTCGCCTTAGGCTACATGGGGAAGGTTGGTACCGAGATAGGCCAAGTCTGTATCTTCCTTCCCACGAGATACACGGCCAGGTTCTTTTGTTGGTAACATTCATCATTAAACATGTATGCACTCTGTGTTTCTGACAGGAATCCTGCAAGCACTACGGAGTAGGTTACTGTAGAATTCTTGCCGGATCCTTCCAGTAGTCATGGGCACGATATACACTCGACCCAATCGTAAGATGTAGTCGGGGGATAATAAGTCATCCTGTTCTAAAGAGCTCGCTCCTCCACAGTTTGTCCGTATGACTGCTTCTTCTATCATCCCTCGCCCCCTTCCTCTTCTCTCTGGTGCTGCACTATCCCTTGGCTTGTGTCACTTCTTAGACATGCATTCGGAATACGCATCAGACAACGGGGCCGCAGTCGTCTTGGACTGGATGTCCAGTCTGCAGACATTGCTGCCGCCCATTGACTTCGACTCGCCCTCGCATAACACAAACGACGTCTTCGGTACGTATTTGGTCGTACTGGATCAGCCACATGACTCCATTATCAAGAAAGGCAACAACGCTGACCAGGTCGAGACTTTACACTAGACTATCTATCCCCAGCACCGACAGACTCGTGTGTCTCGCCCTCGGACGTGTTCAACGAGGCGCTTTCAACCGCCTTCTCGCCCGAAAGCGATGGCTCACATTACATGACCGCTGCGTGTGACAACCATGATACACAGTGAGCGGAACGGCGGAATCCATGTCAGGGAACACGATTGGCTAACTGATACGAGTTATAGCCACTCCTGCTCCGCCTGCCTGCTATCGACACACGCGGAGCACCGAGAGCACGGCCGGACGAGCTGCACACCGCCAACCGCCGCCAGCACATGTTGGATCACAAACGGCTCATCGCCTGCCGACAGCCATCCAGCACGCGATCCGAGTATACGGGGGGATGAGGCCACCGCAGCGACAAAGCCGGCCGACCCGCTTCTGAGATGCTGGGACCACGGATGCAACGGCCGGTTATTTACCACCCTCAGCAACCTGAAGAGACACCAGCGGGAACAGTCGAGCAGTCGAGCTTCCCACCTGTGCCCGCTGTGTGGAGCAGAGTTCAGCCGCACCACGGCCCGGAACCAGCACATTCAGAACCAAAGCTGCACCAGAATTCGGCGCTACTCCAACGGGAGACAGCGCATCAGCAAACAGTGATGGAGTCACAGCAGAGGATCCATGCTGCGCTCTAGGACATAGTTGAGCATATGCCTTTTAGGGCATGCAAACATGTATAACAGTGAGCTATCTCATGCAGGCGTTTACATTTTAGTTTAGATATCGTTTCTCTTTCGGCTCTATTTATCGGAACAGGCTACATGCACACAACTATACATGCACTTGCCCACGTGACTATGACATACCAACTAGAACTAGGCCCAAGGAACCGGCAACAAACCCCAGAAGGCAGAAATTTAACAAAAGAACAGGAAACACAAATGATTGCCCTCCAAGAGTTATCGTCGGGGTCCGTATCGACCCGAGACTTTCTTCGCCTTATCCTACTCCCAGTTCATGCCTTTTGACCTGCCGGTAAAAATCCCATGACCTAAGTCCTGACTTTAGTTGTTGAACCGAGACAATAGACAGCCACTGCCTTGGTGCAGCCTTGGTCTTTTGCGCTGCTGTTACTGCTTTTGTTTTGCCGCTCTTGTGCCGTTATTAGCGCTCCCGCTAGCGCTTCCGCAGTTATTCCGCTGCTAAAAGGTCCTGCGCTAGTGCTGGAGAGGGAACAATCGTACGAGACGCCTTAGTGTTTTTGCCGCCTTAGCGCCAGGTAGCCGTGTTGTTCTCGACAGTGGTAAATGGCAAGTGGTGGTGGTATCGATCGCTCGTCGAGGCTCTTTCATTCATGTGAGGAGGCGTCACCTGGTGATCATGAACAGTCACCGTATAAGTAGGGTCGCGCCTTGGACGTATAACCTCTGAATCTATATAAGACAATAGAGAAGACCTTCGATCTATCAATATCTATAATAGCCAGGCCAGCGACCACGAGAGTACTTTCATGTCATCATGGCGCTACTTTTCCCGGCGTCATCTGGTTTCTGCCAAGTGCCGGCAGTGATCTGCCCTAGAGCCGGTCTAGTCATTGTATGATGGTGTGGCTCGCAGGCTTCGGCTGCATGTGCCTGGCCCGAGACGAAGGGCGCGGGGTGACTATAACGCTGCTGGGTGCCGCCCTCCCTTCTCGGTGGATCTGGTGCACCTCAACAGATGTGATCACTCTAGCCGCCGGTGCCCAACCAGAGCAGAAACGAGATCGCCGCTAGCCAGACACCGCCGAGTTACGGTACACACCTGCAGTCAAGGCATAACCTGCAGTAGGGATCAAACGGCCCGAAGGGAGCTTATAAGGTTCTCACCAGGTGTCGGATGCTCCCGGCAGGGATCCTTTTTGTGCCATCTCCTGGGACGAGGAGGAATCTCGATCATGACGTGCTAGCACCACGGCGTCGGCGATCATGTCGTGATCTTAGTGTGCCTATTCTGGTCGGCTCCGGCGATGCAAACTACTGCAACGAAAGTGGGTCTTTGCCGAGGCAACACTCTCGTGGCCTGCGACGACGGGCGCAGGTTAATAATGGCTTCCATATAGATCTAGCCAATCCCGGGTAGAACGGCGGAATCTGGAGCGATCAGTAAGCCGTTTGGCAGCACACGGCGGGGGGGAAAGTTGCTTGCGGCTGTTGGTGATTTGTCGTGTTGCCGAGGAATGTTCGCCGCGCTAGCCCCGGGCTTCTGCTACTCTGACACTGTGATTTGAAGCTGCCGTGGCCGTGCTGTGTCCTGTGTGGGTGGCTATCTCTCGGCGGGATAAAGGAGCCGAGGCACACGTCCGGCAACCTTTTACCAGCCTGTTATCGATTCGACCCTTGCCTGTTTCTGCCAAGTCGAGGAAACCGAGACGCGGCATACACACAGAGGGCGGTCTTCCTGGCTGCGGATAATGGGCCATGGGCGATGGGGGCGCAGCGATCTGCAAGTGGCATGCGCGCGGCGGAGAAAAACTTGATAATTCGCAGGGTTTGTGTCGTTGGGCAAGATACGGGCTTTTCTGGCTGGCGAATGGGACAGCGTATCGGTGCAATCGGAAATAAGATCAGCAGCCGCACAGGTCAAACCCAAAGTTTGCAAGACTCAGGGTAGGATCTGCATTACAGTACAAATTGTGTTGTGCTTGAAGAGACTGGGACCAGCCGGGAGGACGATATAGTATGGGTACGGCTTCAGTATTTTATACGGGTTGGGAACCAGAGGGCAACGATCACTGCAACCCTGACAAGGGCGCTCCAGCCTTGGAAAGTTATACTGGGGCAGTGCTCGGGGGGGGGGGGCTTTTTCTACGTTTGGTTTTACGCCTGTGTTCCTGCCACACTGCAGTAATTATTGCAAATCCAGTTGGGCAATTTGTTTTCCACATATAATATACTCGAATGGTCATGCAAATGGAAAATTTCACTAAACTATACTATGTGATAACTTGTTGGTGCAGTGTGCACTATGGATCATCATGGGAAAAACATTCATAATAGGTTACATTATAGCCTTGAGACGCACGTAGCACAGCTTCGGCCAGCGCGTCATTCCCTCTTCAGCCGTAAAACTGGACAGAGCCTCAGGTGTCGGCTCGAGTTCGAAATTCCACATGATCAGTAAGAGGATGATCTTGAGCTCCAGCTTGGCCCATCTACGTCCTGGAAGAGCAGATCCATTAGTATGACGTGGGTAGGGGAGGGGCAAGGGGGGATCGAGGACATGGGGAAGAAC
This sequence comes from Grosmannia serpens, assembly GCA_029299595.1. Taxonomy (NCBI): domain Eukaryota; kingdom Fungi; phylum Ascomycota; class Sordariomycetes; order Ophiostomatales; family Ophiostomataceae; genus Grosmannia; species Grosmannia serpens. The sequence continues at coordinate 191,860 of JANSMH010000008.1, read as the reverse complement.
CCCCAGTCAACTTCAAGCTTACCAAAACAAGCCCGAGGCCCAGCTCCAAACCCATGCGTCGGCCCCGCATTGATGGAGAACTTGACCTGGCCTCCCTCATCCTGCACAAGCCAGCGCTCTGGATCGTACGTCTCGATGCCCTCTGTAGCAAAATCTCCGACCTTGCCCTTGGATGCCTGCGACGTCTTGGACCGCTTTCCCTCGTCGACGGGAAGGGCAGGCATCAGAGTCCCCGGTCCGTTGTTCAACATGAGGACCTCTGTGTCTTTCGGGACGAAATGTCCAAGGATGTAGACGTCCTGGACGGCCTGGCGGATGGTGGCTACGGTGATGAGGCCGCAGCGGGTGGTTTCTTCAATGACAGCATCGAGATAGGGGATATTGGAGGCGGTGATTTCGGAGACGGTAGGCGACGTGCCAGTCTCGGCCGCGCGCGGGAAATGGGCGCGAAGCTCCGAGCGGAGCTTTGCCTGGATGGGCTGATGGACGGTGAGGTATTTGAGGGCCCAACTGAGGGTTGTGCTGGCGGTTTCGTGGCCGGCGATGAGGAAGCCAAACAGCTCGTCCTGGATGGTCCGGCCGAGGAGGTTGGGCTCCCGGCCCTCCTTGCGGGCTGCCTGCAGCTCTCTGGCGATGACGATGTCGGTGGCGCTCTTCATGTGTGCCCCGAGATCGGACTGGTTCTCGAGGTCGAGGTCGTGCTTCTCGGAGAACTTTTCCACGGCCTTTTTGAGCTCGGCCTGGATCATGCGTTCCTTGACCTTGCCGGCGGCGACGAGGGAGGGATACGTGTTGAAGGCGAGGTGGAGATGGAGTCTGGGCACGATGGACTTGACGCCGATGCTCAGGCCATTGGAGAGCGTCATGATGGACTCGAACGCGGGCGGGTCGGGCGCGGCGGGAAAGCCGACGGCCTCGTCGACGCCGGGCAGGTGGTCGAGCCGGGACAGGGCCGCCAGCAGCTTGTTCTGGGCGCGGGCGGAGCCGGTCTCGAAGCCAAAGGTGGCGGCCCAGATGATGTCGAGGGCGCCCTTGTGGAGGTCCTTGGCGGCGGCAAAGGGCCGGCCCTCGGCCAGCCGGGCCTTTGTGCGCCAGAGCTCGACGAGGCTCTGGGTCGAGGCCCACATCTGCGGCGCGGCCACGGCGTGCAGGAAGGAGTAGGACATGGTGTCGCCCATCAGCTTCCGGTGGGCGCGCCACTTGTCGCCCGTGGGCATGTGGGCGTGCATCTCGGGCACGACCGGCACCCAGATGTCGCCGAAGAACTCGGAGCGGTCAAACTCGCGCGTCCTCCGGGCCATGATGTCGTGGGCCTCCCGGTGGTCGGCTATGACGACCCACGGCTTGCCGCCCGGCCGGGCAAACATCTGGAAGACGGGCGTGTTGAGCTCGTACGCCAGGTTGGCGATGTAGCCAAACATCTCGCCGTGCTCGGCCTTCCATCGGAGCAGGGCGATGCCGTCGCCGAGGAGCGTCTCGGCCGACGCCTTCTTGTACGGGATGCCGGGGATGGGCGTGGGCAGCAGGGCACGGCGGACGAGGTAGTAGAGGCCGGCAATGGTGGCGGCGAGGATGCCGACAGACTGGAGCGAGAGGAGGGCCGCCATGCTTGGAGCGTGTGCACGCGGTCGGCTCGGAGACGCGTGGATTTGCGTTGTGCACACGGCATCAAAACAACAGGTCTGCAAATCAACACGCTTTAACTAAGCCCGTCGCCTCAGTGGGCGCGGCGGGATCAGCACATGGACGAGACGAGGGTCTGCACGATGCGCCGCGATCCTGGGATCCTGGGATCCCGTGCGGGATCCTGGGATTCTGGGATTCTGGGATTCCGGGACTCTGCGATGCCGAGACTCTTGGATTGCAGGATTGCAGGATTGCAGGATTGCAGGATTGTGGAGAACTGCTACGCTAGACTGGCCACCGCTGTAGCGTACCAGGGAGATACTTTAGCAGGGACTCGGGGTCTTCCAAGTCGTTCCCGGGTCCTGACACGTCTACCTCCTGCTCCTGCTTCTCTCACAGCCAGTTGCTCCGACCTGTCGTTCCACTGGTGGCCACCGTAAGAAAAACGCACCATGGCCGTCCCCAGACTTCTGGCCCTGCCACACTTTCATGGCAACTTCTCGCTGGTCCGTTTCCGTCGTCCCGCTTTTCCTCCCAGGCGCAAGCTTGCCTGACAGAGTTGGGCCCCGTTGTTTAGAACAGCAAAGTCAGCGACTCTCAGGATCGAATCCAGGGCCTTGTAAGAAAACCGCTCCCTGCCTCCCCCACTCCTGCTTTTGTCCACACCCTGTATCGAAAGCCCCATAGTCCTGCATCGGGGGCCCTCCGCTAATGTCTGATAGCAAGGCGTGCCTTATGCGCTGCGCAAGGTGTTTGGGCTCGCCAAAATCAAGCTGAACTTTCTCGTGGAACCCGTCCGTCCGGACGATGCCACATCGCCATTTCGACTCGTCATCAAGTCCTCGATAATGGGGCTCGGAGTGTTGGGTGCGGCGCCGCTTCGAGCTGTAGGCTTCCAGACGGAAAACACCGACGAGCGTGTGCTCGACGGCGGCGAGAAGCTCAAGGACGAGCCCATCATTGGCAAGACAAACAGCCGCATATGGCTGTGTCTGCTCGACGAGGTGTTGACAGGCAAGGGCCCCACGGATGTATTCCTGCAGCAGGGTTGGGAGGGCTACGATGCCGCCACGACATATGTGATCCGCCTGAGCATCGACTGTGTCAATCCCGGGGAGAAGGAGCCCTGGAAGAACGAGCAGGTCTGGGGAATCCAGGACGGACATTGGATCGCCAGAGTTGCGTTTACCAAAGGGACAGTTCGAGAAACCGCAAGGCTGGTGTATGATTACGAAGGGTAAGGGGGAAGCGAGTGACCAGATATCTGTGACGACTAGAGATAAATACAACGTACAACTTACAGTCTATATCTGCCCACCCAGAGATTACAATGTAAAGAAAGAAACCAGAAGACAAGAATTGAAACCCTTCAGAGGAAAACTCTAAATCTACAATCTGAATGGCCTACAGGGTTGTGAAAAAAAAAAGGCAATATCGCAGGAAATACGGCAACGTGCAGAGGCCGCTCTTCCTTACCTCTGGAAGCCGACAAGGAAAAAGTTGGTCTCCACAAAGCTGGGCCTTCCGTCGTCGTCGAGATTTTCCTGGTTGACGAAGTACCCATATAGCAAAAAAAAAAAAAAGACCCCTACAGCTGTATAAATACAAGAAGTCAAAGTCCGTCCTCCCGGCGAGTCGGTCTTTAGTGCTCGCCAGCAGAGTACAGCTGTGCGAATCGGGATCCGGGCCGGAGCATCAGTTCCTTCGGGTTGTCCATCTCGACAATGGCCCCGTTGTCAAGAACGGCGACAACGTCGAAGTCCAGGATTGTCTCGATCTGGTGAGAAATGCAAATAACGGTGCTGTCGGCATAGGTGTCGAAGACTGCCCGGTGCAGCTGTGACTGGATGTCCTTGTCGACGCTGTTGGACGATGTTAGCAGGGCTTTGTGGAGATTGGGAAAGGAGGAAGAGAGGAAGGAAAAAGGAAGAACCCTCCCCCCCAAAAAAACTTACCGACTCGTCGGCTCATCCATCAACACAACCTTTCCCCGTTTGAGACATGCCAGCGTCAGCGAAAACAGTTGCCGCTGTCCATGAGACAGAGCATCCTCTGTCATGATCATGTCCAGACCGCCACCCCGTTCGATAACGGTCCACAGACCGGCCTCGCGCAGACCACGCTCAACAACATCGTCGTCTTCGATGCCGTGCAGCCGTGCAAAAGCGCGGGCACTGACAGACAGCTGCAGCGCGTCTTGCGGGACCACGACGAACCGCGACCGCACCTCCTCCCGCGACAGGGTGGTAATGTCGACGTTGTCGACCAGGATCCGACCGGCTGTGATGTCGGACAGCCGCAGCAGTGAGTTGAGCAAGGTGCTCTTTCCGCTGTACACGGTCCGTCTTGTCAGCGCATGTTCTCGTCCAGATTCAATCACGAGCACATTATCGTCCTCACCTTCCGGTGCGGCCGCAGAGTGCCACCTTGGAGCCAGGCTGGACGTTCAGCGACAGATTTGTCAGGGTAGGAGGCAGAGAACGGCTGTCATAGCACTTGGGTTAGCCTTGAGCGGAAAACAAGAGGTACGGGGCTGGTCGACACGTACGAATGGGCGACGGTCAGGTTCTCAAAGCGGATGGCGCCCGTCTGCGGCCAATCCGGCGAGGGCTTCACGTTGCAATCGTTTTCCGATTCCGTTTCCGTCGTAAAGTCTCGGACACGGGCCAGAGCACCGAGAGTGATCTCGAGCGAGGTCCAGAAGTACACGACGCCCTTGACCGAGACCCCCAGCCCGACAATGTTGAACAGGGCGAGACCGATGCTGCCGCCAGACGAACTGTTGCTCGCGACGGCAATGGACACGACGACAACGGCCAACGTGGCCGCGAACAGGTCCACTGTGAGGTTCAACGTGACCTGCGCGGACTGCAAGAGGTGGAAGGGCAGCTGCGACTGTCCCAGAACCGGGATGCCCCGTCGCAGGTACCACTCGGCCCAGCGGTATGCACGCACGGTGGAGAGGCCGTCGAGAGACTCGAGCAAGAGCGACAGGACAGGGGCCCGGGACTCGATGTCCATGAGCCGGAGCCGGCGCGATGTGCGGAGGTAGAGCTCGTGGAAGCCGCCGATGAAGATGGCAATGGCCAGGATGGCAAGGGCCGCGTAGTGCAGGGCAATGGTCACGGCAATGCACTGGGCAAGCAGCATCAGGACGTTCATGGTCGTGCCGATAAAGGCGAGGGGCAGCTCCATGTCGGTGATCTGCAGGTCCTGGCTGAATCTGGATGCGTGGAGAAACAAGTCAGCCAACGCGTCTTCTCGCCGTCTTCTGCCTGGGGGGTGGACCTACCTGTTGAGCGTGATGCCGCTGTTGGTCTTGGAAAAGAATTCCATGGGTGCACTGTTTTGCTGTTAGTCGAGCGGTCCAGAGAAAGGCCACCGGAACGGGGCTTGACCTACTTGAGCACCGTTGAGAGCAGCAGCCTGTGGAACAGATAGGCCGTCCGAACCGCGATGCGCAAGAACAGATACAGACACGAGGCGGCAAAGGCCAGCCAGGCCAGAGAGCCGACGCCGAAAAAGATTCCGTAAAAGGTGGGGAGGGTGTCTCTCTGCGCCTCGCCGTCCTTGTCGGTCCACGTGTTGAGCCAGATCTCTGCATGTGATTAGTCAGCACAGTCCGATGCCTGCGGGAAGGGGAGGTTCGCGTACGAGGATAGATGACGCCCAGCACGAACAGCATGCTCAGAAACAGGAAGGCGGCGAGGTTGCCCCAGCCAATGGCCCGGAAATACCACTGATACACGGCAAAGTCGCCGTCCGCGCCACGGTTGGCAGCCGGGTCATTGGTGGCTGCGGCAGACGGCAGCAGGGCCGAGGCGCTCGGGCCCGACGTGTCTTCCACCTCGGCGCGCTTGGGTACCAGTGCCGTCTCCTGCTCGATCTCGCCAATGTGGGGGGCAATGTCAGCAGAGCTGCCCTCTTGCACGACCGAGCCGTGAGCATCGACAAAGATGACGTGGTCGGCCAGGGCGATATATCTCGCTGTTCATGTTGTTAGCCCATGCTGCATACGACCGGATGGATGCCTTTGCTTACGTGAGCTGGTTGCCAAGATGGTGGTGATCGGTGCGCTGCTGAGAGCACCGTTCGGCCCAAAGATGTTGTCGAGGATGTGCCGCTCGGTGTCGGTGTCGAGGCCGACGAGACAGTCGTCGAGCATCACCACCTTGGCCTGGGAGTAGACGGCGCGGGCCAGAGCCTGTTTCTCGTCAGCAACAGCGGCCTGGATGGCTGCTAAAGGTTTGGGCCAGCACTCACGACGCGAACTTTCTGTCCTCCACTGAGAGACTGGCCGTTGAGTCCGCACAGGTGCTCGTCGCCGCCGGCCATTTCCTTGAGGTCGCGCTCGAGGGCACACATCTGGATGGCGCTGCGGTAGCGCTCGGCATCGAACAGGGAGGCGCCGACTATGTTGTCGCGGATGGAGATGTTGGCAATCCACGGAGACTGGTTGCAGAAGGCCACATGCGGATCGCAAATGTACACGGTGCCCGACGTCGGCTTCAGGTCGCCCAGCGCCACCTGCAGCAGCGTCGACTTGCCGCTGCCCGTGGGCCCGACGATGACGGTCAGGCCGTAGAGAGGCACGTGGAAGCTGGCTTCCGGGATGATCAGCTCGCCGTCGTCGGCCCAGCGCGCAGCCACCCGGTCGAACCGGACGGCCACGTCCATGTCTCTTCTCTTTTCGCTGTCGCCGAGCGGGTGGTTTGGCGGCAGCCCGATCTCGGACGAGCTCTCGTCGGCCCCGACGCGCCTGCGCGAGTCCGTCCAGGTGTGCTCGTTGAGGAAGACGCCGACGCGCGCCAGACAGCCGACGGCCACCATGACCTCCATCGTGTGCGCGATGCCCTCCTGGATGCCCGAGCTGACGAGCTGGAAGAGCGTCATGGCATGGAAGGCCGTGTTCGCGCTCAGCAGCTGGCCGGGATGGCTCTTGGACGTGGCGACGTGCATCGCAAAGCCCAGCGCCGGCAGCATCGTGAGAGAGGTGTAGGCTGTCGTTTGGGGAGACGGTCAGCATGCGGTCCCCATCACGGCGCGGCCGACAATCACTCACACAGGGTGACCAGCGCGATCAGCTGCAGACGGAAGGCCTTGGACAGCCCGATTTCCGCGGCGCGTTCGCTGCCGAGCGTGTCGTGGATCGCCTGCGCGGCCCCCAGCTGCTTGATGGTCTTGATCCCCTTGAAGACCTGCACCGTCTTGTGCAGCCGCTTCTCGATGGCTTCCATCCACGTCTTCTGGAACTGGCTCGCACGTCCAGACCAGTAGGCGCCCAGGAGGAGAGAGCCTGCGCGCGCGCTCCGTTAGCCTTCTGGACCGACGCCAGGCATCCCGACTCGACTGCTCACCTCCAATCAGTGCCAGCGTGACCAGGGACGACAGCCCGAGCTCCAGCTTGACCAGCCACAGCCCAATGGCCACCGACAGAATGCTGGCCCACGCGTCGTGCAGCTTCCGGACGCCCTGCTGCACCCGCTCCAGGTCTGCCGTCATCATCGTGGTGCTCGCATCCTTGTCGTCGACCGCCACACGGTCCAGCTCCAGCGAGTGTTGGTAGATGCGCATGGCGAGGTCGGCGCGGACGACGGTGGCAAACCGAGCAGCCTGCTGCTCGTAGAGGGAGGTAGTGACCTGGGTCGAAAGCACAATCGTCAGCACACGTCGGCACACGCACCACGGGCTACTCGCTCCGGATATCGGTTCCCTACCGCGATGCCGTAGTAGACGAGGGCGTAGGCGGCAATGAGTCCCAAGCCTTTCCGGGTCTGATTCTCGCCACTCGGGCTCGATGCGTATTCCACGGCCCGGCTGACGAGAAAGGGCTGCGCAAAGGCGAGCGCCACGGCCAGCAGCCGGGGAAGAATGGGCAGCAACGCCTCCCGCCGGTGTGCGTGAAACATGTCCATGGTGAGATTGCGCGGACCGTCGTTGGCTGCTCTGCCGCCGAGCAGGCGGCCAGCCCTGGTTTTGGCCATCGGGTCCGCCTGTCCGGTAAGCAGCGTGCCGTGGATCTGGAAGAGGTGCTTCTGTTCCAGAGGCACGCGGTATCCGGCCCAGAAGACGGGAAGCATCCGCAGCATCAGGGCGCGCTCGACGATGCCGTGGCTCTCCTCTGGCGCATCGCACATGCCGCGCTCATACGTCAGCGAGCACTTCCACAGCAGCTCCAGGAACAGCGCGCAGACTTTGCTCGCGGCAAAGACCATCAGCGCAATGGCCGGGTCGCGGCCCCCCAGCATGCGCCAGAGGGTGCGGGCGCGGAAGGCATCCATGGGGATCGTTGCCAGCAGGTACAGCACCAGGATGAAAGACGTGCGCACAGCACGCCGGTGTTCGATGTGGGAAAGACATGCCAGAACGAGGCAGCCGACGATGCCGACGCTTCCGGCTGCCGTGGACGCCCTGGTGCGGAGCCCGCTTCTCGTCGAGACCAGGGCAAGAAAGGCGATCTGGGAGGCCAGCGCCAGGGTCCAGGCGCTCTATATTTCGACGCATCTGACGTCAGCTCTGGTTTGGTCTGCAAATTATCGACACTGAGAAGAGGACACGCACAAGCTTCAGCGGCAGCAGGAAGCCGCCTTTTACAACGGCCCGGCTCCTCCAGATCTGCACGACCCGGAGGACAGCAAGACAGATGGCCACGCATATGGGCAGGATGAAGAGGGCCGCCTCTTCGAAAAGCAGGGTGAAATCGAAATCCGAGCCACATCCATCCACAATGGGCCCAAACCTATCCTCCACGCGCAAAAGACAGTCGGGTGGCATTGCGGGAAGCTGAGCGTAGAGTGTCGCGGTATCCTATCTGGAAGGGCCAGCAGGCCTCGACCCAGACAAAGGGGGAGGGTGCGTCTTAAGGGAATAGGACCACGCGCTTCGGGGGAATCCTTCACTGCAACCTACAGTCGGAATAACTCTCGACCGCGATAATACGAGTACGACTACGGGGCCATTGCGCCTGCTAGTCTTACGTGCACCAATCCCAGTCTTGCTTTCCCGGAATTCAGGCACTAAGAGCACGGACCTCCACCTCATCAATGCTCTCCGGGCGCAGCCATGCGGGACCTAACGAAAGCGTCCTCGTTGGAAATTCTTATTTTTGTCGGCAATGATATTTTAAGCACCGGGGACACTGATCAAACGGGGATCTACAGAGTCTCTTACTAGGTTGGCATTAAATAAGACTCTTTAGTGGCTTGTGGGGCGGGTTTCGGCCAGGGCTGCACTCCGCTTTTATGCATTATGGCCAATCAGAGCTGACGATGTTGGCCCTTGTCAGAATTGCACTGGACAGCAGAGATGAGATCTTGTAACATGATTGGTCGGAAACTTTGTCAGCACTTTTGCAGACCTACGGAGTATGAAACTGTTTATTGCCATTGCATGAACATGACCCGGCCTGCAGCATGCAGATTTAAATTCATCGATAATATCTCATGAATAAAGCTCTCTAGTGAATACGATTTGGATAGTAAGAGAACAGCGGACAGTCACGTCCTGCTACAGACTTTGATCGTAGTAAATTTACAATCCTTAAACGGTCTGAGGTTGCATATAGATTTGTAGATCACATCGACGCAAATGTACCCCGATCAGCGTTCCACTTGATTGCGGCTCCCGTAGTTAACCTTAAATTCGTCTATTCTTTCTCTATCTAGAGGAAAAAAATAACTGCCCTGCCGCTGTCACTGCTACGTGGACTCTGCGGCCTTGGCTCGAAGCACCTTTTTCAACACTTTTCCGCTTTGGCTCCTTGGCAGGCTCTCGACAAACCGAATCTGTCGGCGCAACCAGCATAGTTCATGCAGCTCGCTTTTCACACTCTCGTCCAGCACAATCAGAAACTCTGCGAGCTCCTTGTCGGTCAAGCTTTGGTTGGTTGCAACCACAAAAGCGAGAGGACGTTCACCTGTGACATCATCTTGGGTACCTATAACAGCGGCATCAGCAACGCCAGGCTGTCGTCGGAGCACTTCTTCGATTTCTCCCGGATTGACCTGGTTGCCCTGGACGTATCCGTCAGCCATCACATCGTGGTTCGAAAAGTGTGTTTTCCCCCACGCGGATGAGACGACAACGAACCTTTACTTTGATCATGTCCTTGAGCCGGTCGACTAGGAATAAATGCGGGTCCCCCTTAGCCCCCAATCGGAACAGGGCAATGTCCCCGGTGGCAAGCCATCCGTCCGTGACGAAATTTGCGTTGGCCGACTCGTCCTCCTCCACATATCCGGGAATCCGGTTGGGCGCCTTCAGATGGAGCTCTCCCGGGACGTCGTACTCGGTAATGTCCACCCCGTCGCTATCGACCAGCCGAGCCTGGACGGAGGGAAGCAGGGTGCCGCTCGACCCAGGCATGATGTCGATAGGACTCGTAAAGGTCGCGATGGACACCAATTCTGTCAAGCCTGTTTGCCAGAAATCCGTTAGCAACAGAGATCAACGAAAGCGACAGCACCGTTTGAAGACGGAAACACGTACCGTATCCTACAAGAAGCTTCCATTTGGGTTGCAGTTCCGCAATCTTCTTCGTGACGCTCTCACTGCAGGCCGCCGCTCCAAGAACAATTTCCTGGATCGAGGAGAGATCGTACATCTGGAAGAGAACCGGGTTTGCCGCAAGGGCCGCGACAACGGGAGGAATCTACGTCATCAGGTCAATCCCGTGCCTACTGCTGTTCCTGTTCCTTTGCTCGGCCGTCGCGTGGACACTTACAAGATAGAGCCGCTCGATGCGGTGTTCCTGAATAGACTTGAGGACGAGCTGCATGTTGAAGCTAGGGTGGAGCACGGTTGTATCTCCCCGGTGGAACATGATGTGTGAGGTGACGAGGCCGTAGCCGTGGTTGAGGGGCAGAACCCCCAGGCCGATCCGGGGCCAGTCGCCTCTGGCTTCCGTTTCGAAGACGACCGGCTGGAGAACGTTCGCCATCATGTTGGCATGCGTGATGCGAGCCAATTTCTGCGACATATGTTAGAGGCCACGACATGGCGGACGAGAGCGACAGCAGAGGAGAAAACAGGGCTCTGTCCTACTTGAAGTCCGGAAGTGCCACTCGTGGTTAACAGGTATGCCAATTCCCGGAAAGCATCCCTAGGTTCAAGCTTCTCGATCTCTGGCAGGCCGGAACCCTCTTGGAAAAGATCCTGCAGAGACTTCATCTCGCCCGGGTAATTATGCACGGGGAAATGGGGTCCGTTGTGATCGACGACGTACAGCTTCTGAGGAAGCTCAAGAAGGTGATGGAAGACGTGTTCGCAGGTCGGCAGCAGGGTCTCGGACACGAACAGGACCTTGCATCTGGCTTTGGTCATGTGCGACCCTAGCTCGGCAGCAGTTGTCGTGGGCTGCAGAAGCAGGCAAGTGCCGCCGATGCGGTGGATGGCCCAGCTGATGGTGACAAAGTAGGGCTATCGTGCGCAGCTCCGTGTTAGACGACTTCCTTGCTGATTGGAAGGGAGAAAGGGGGACAGGACGCACCGTGTTCCCGCTCAGAATGCCGACCACCTTGTCTTCGGCCGCGCCCTGGTTCGGCGTCCATCCGAGGTCGTTGCACAGCGCCCTGGCAAGGATATCAACCTTGTCGGTAATGTCCTCGAGAGTATACTTCTTGCCCGTCACAGCACAGATGACTGCTGGCCGCGTGCTGCCGCTGGCCCGTCGCGCGGCAAGCATGAACTCGCCCACACTTCCCGTAGGTGGGATCTGTGTCGTTATGTCAGACGTCCATGGGGGCGCTGAGAAAACCATTGTGCCGGCGTCCGTCTGCTTTGGAACTGTGTGAAGTTCTTGAGCGCGTTTGATACAAGCGGGAGAGACAGTGGAGAAGTACGGCGTCAAAACATCCCTTCAAAAGTCGCGGAATAAGGTTTCTGCTTTGCTGTCCTAGGCTCTCGGAGTGGCCTCTATATACGGTCTCAACATTGCCGTCCCGGTTCTTTATGATTGTTTCCAGTCTTGCAATACGTCGACGCCCCGGGCCGAAGGATCGTGCAGTTTGCGACAGGGCGGCATGATTGCTCGAGCGCTGGGCTGTCTGTCCACAGGTTGCGTTGCGGGATCCCAGTTTGGCAGGATTGCAGGATTGCGGGATCGCAGGATCACAGGATCTCAGGATCTTGGCATCAGCGTTCCTGGCGCTACCAAACCCAATGCAGACAGATTTAGTGGGGGTTTCTATTCTGGTAAGTGAGGGGTAATAGGCAAAATAGACGACAGAACTCCTTGGGACCGGAAGAAGATGGACAATACTTTGTGCAGGCCAAACGTTGGCCTGAATTCGCAAGTGAGCATAGTTTTATTACTCTGATTGAGCTCTGAATAGCAAGACCAGACCAAGACCGCCTATTGTGTCTGCGCCTGCTTTCTTCCTCGCTACTCGGACGTCCGACCCGGTTCTTCTGTTGTTCTTCGATCCATCATGGCTGCCGCAAGCTCGAGCCCTGGGCCAGATCTGGCCGCAGATGTGGCGATCGCGCCGCCATCGCCAGAAGAGCTGGCGTCTCGTGCCAAGGCTTTTCTCGCACAGGAAAAGTTCAATCGCCGCTTCACGCTGCCGGCAACGAGCGCGCACGAGGAGCTGACGGTGACCTACGCGGTGGGCGGCGTGGACAGCGACACCGCACCGACGATGCTGTTTATCGGCGGCATGTTTGGCGGGAGGTTCCTCGCCAGCATGGCCGACCACGTGGCGCAGAGTCTGGGGATGCGATTTGTGGTGACGGACAGGTATGCATGAGCGGGAACGAAAAGAGACCTCTTCCCTCCCCCTCTTTTCCTTTCGTCCAAGGTGTCGGATGCGTCTCTTGGCAGCTCGTCCGACTGATCCCGCTTTCGACAGGCCAGGCATGGGTGGATCGACCGTCGTGGATGTGTCGCTCCGCTTGGCCGTCTGGCTCGAGACGGTGCCCGTTCTGATGCGCACCATCCATGCACAACACGTGGCGGTTGCTGCTCACAGCTGTGGGGCCATCTATGCGCTCAACACCATCCACGCCATGCCCTGGATCCTGGCCCCGTCCCATCGGAAGCTCCACCTCTTCTCGCCCTGGGTCGGTCCCGACCATGCGGGCGTGATGATGCTGTCCATCTCTGCCTATCTGCCCTCCGTGCTCGTCGACAAGTTTGACCACCTCGTCCGCCTCGTCGCCACCACCGTGCTGTCCACTGGTAACATCTCGGGCATGGTGTCGGGGGCCGTGTCGTCGGGGGCCGTAGCGGCCCAGGGGCAGGCTGGCGGCTCGGGAGACGCCGGCGGGAGATCGCAGCGGCTGCCGAGACATGAGCGCGATGAGGTCTGCCTCGAGTACTGCGGGATCTCGGCGGCTGAAAACGCGACGCGGTCCAAGGAGCTTATGCGCGCCACCTTTGCCGGAAGCACCCGTGGTGCCAGCCACGAGGCCCTGCTCTCGCTGCGGAAGGAGTCTGCCGGATCGTGGGGCGCCTGCGACGACTACACGACGTACCCAGACAAGCTGGAGGCGAAGCTGCGGGCATTTGACCAGGAAACGGGTCCGGACGACGGGGCCGCTGCAGAGGAACCCTTTGTGCAGATCAAGACGTACTGGGCAGACAAGGACGACATGATTTCGAAAAAGGGAGAACACTACTTTGACCAGTGCTTTGCGCGCTTTGCCACGACCGGTAGAGACACAGGCAGCGGCGGAAACGAGCGTGCCTATCTGCTCTATGAGAGCGAGGTCATTGCGGAGACGACCCACGAGACCATTTGCCTGCCGCAATACGAGGCCATGTGCTGGGCACTGAAGGATGCGAGGGGGGTGTGAGCGGGGACAACCAAGACGAGGGCTTCCCTTGGCAGGCAATAGAACAATCGAATCCTTTGCCCGTAATGTTTTGCGGTGGAACAAGGAGAAAGCAGTTCGTAACTTGTCTGGCCGATTGCTGCAGCAGTTCACGTGATCGGGACGGGTGAATGATGACCCGCAGAGGGCAAAACACAAGACGAAAAGCGTCAAGCGGCTGCGATGTAACTTGCCCTCGTTTTTCGCCATTGGCTCCAGCACTGTTGGCTCACGAAAGAGGCCCAAGCAGACGGCCGGTGCGATGGATCGGCAGGCACGTGGTGGGTCTGATCCACCTCTCGGAGCACTAACAAGCCGCAAATAAGCTTTCTCACGTTTCTCAAGACATTTGCCCTCTTTACCCTCCGCGTCAGGAATCCGCGAATGACTGGCCAACTTGATCCGTGGAGCAGCCTGGCTTCTCCGGCCATTGTTTCTCCGCATGGATCCGGTATCCCCCGAGACGGGACCCTGACGGCTGCTTTCTCGTCCCGTTCCTGGGCCTGGACAAGCCTGATCCTGCACCGGATCCTGATCCCGCACCCGGGCCCAAAATTGTGCCACCTCCGATGCTGGCATGGACGATTCCATCTTGCATACGCATGCTCCGAATAAAAAGACTCCATGGCACCATGCACACGCCGCCGCTGTTGTGGATGGCATCACCGTTACGCCACCTTCCCGTGCTCCCGTTTTCCCATCCACTTTCGCCGCTCTCACCAGCTTGCTCCATACCCTGTGCCAACGTCCAGTGCACGTGATCCGTACCACAGTCGAATTCTATCATGGCTGCAGACGCAGCAAGCTTGCAGCCGATGCTGCTCGGGGACCTGGCGGCCGTCCTTCGCACCACCCCCGAGGAGCTGCAGCTGGAGCAGTCGTTCTTTGCCCAGGGCGGAGACTCGCTTTCCGCCATCCACTTCATGAGCAAATGCCGCACGGCCGGCTTCGAGATGGACATTACCGACATTATCGAGGCGAAGGACCTGTCGGAGCTGATGGCTACCGTCGCCTCAAAGTACAACGCCGATGCCGTCCTGATGGCCCCCGTCGGCCGCCCGACCAACAGCGACAGCGACACCGCCTCCACGACGAGCCGGATCTCGTCCACGGAGGCCTCCACGTACATGGGCTCGGGGCTGCTGGACGCGGCCGACGGCGCTGGCCGGAACACGGAGAGCATCAGCCCCTGCTCGTCGATGCAGAACCGGATCCTCATCAGCCAGGCCGTGAATCCGTCTGCCTACCAGTGCGTCTTTGTCATCAAGGCCCAAACGCGGGCGCCCGGCTCCTTGACGGCCGCCAGGCTGGCAGACCTCTGGAGACAGGTCGTTGCGCGCCACCCCACCCTTCGCACCTCGTTTGTCGAGAGCGAGCATCGCCCAAGCACCTTTGACCAGGTGGTCTGGTCCAACGTGGAGCCCCAGGTGACGATCTTGGAGGACGAGAACCAGATCAACCCGGAGCAGATGACCCTGCCGGACAGCGGCACAACCATCCCCCACCACCTCTACATCCACTCCGTCTCCCCGGTCGAGGCCACCCTCTGCCTCTCCATCTCCCACGCTCTCGTCGACGGCCAGTCGGCGGGCATTCTCCTGCGCGATCTGCACGCCGCATACGAGGGCCGCCTGCAGAAGGACAAGTCCATGCCCTACTCCGAGTTTGTCCGCCTGGAGGACCAGGACTTGGAGGGCGCTGCAGACTTTTGGGGAAAGTACCTCGAAGGCGCCGAAGAGACCTACCTGGAGGGGGCTTTCGGAAACAAGCCAAAGGAGAACCTGACCTGCCTTCATGAGACAATCCAAGTACCAGCCGACGTGTCGCGCAGCTTCTGCGGACAGTACGGCGTCACCATGGTAAACGTCTGCCAGGTGGCCTGGGGAATGGTGCTTCGCTACTTTGCCATGAAGGAAGACGTTGCCTTTTCTTACGTCACCTCTGGCCGGCAGACGGAGCTCGCCGGTCTGCACGACGCCGTGGGTCTGTTTATTCACAGCCTCGTCTTGCGCGTCGACTTCACCACCAACCCGCTGGTGACCGACCTGCTCGCAGCCGCCACCGACGACGTGTTTCGGAGCATGTCGCACGACAACGTCCCTCTGCTGCAGGACAAGACCTCGAAGCTGCCCACGGCGCAGAAATGGGGAAATTCCATCCTCTCCTTTGGCAAAGTCTGGCAGCCAAATTCATCGAGCAAGGATGGCCTCAGCCTGAGCTTGAAGCGACGCATCAGCCCAACAGACGTAAGTGCCTGCCTCGTCTCCCCTCTCTCGTGCAGCCGCGCTAACAATTCACATCTGCCGCCGTAGTACGACCACTCTCTCCACGTCGACTTTGGTGACGGAAGCATCAACATCGACTACGACATCTGGTCGTCCACGACGAGCATCTCTGATGCCAAGAAGATGCTTCGCTGCTTTGTCCGGGGCATTGAGTTCGTGCTGGCGAGCCCAGGCGCGAGAGTGGGCGATTTCGATGCCATCGGCGACGAGGATGGCAGGCGGCTGAGGGAGCTCAACGGCAACGGTCGGCCCGCCGTCAACCGATGCATCCACTCGATGCTGCAAGAGGTCACCGACCGCCAGCCGGATGCACCGGCCGTGCACGCCTGGGATGGCGACATGACCTTCCGCCAGCTCGACGTTGCAGCCAGCGCTCTCGCAGACCGTCTGCGGTCTCTCAAGGTCGGCCCCGAAGTCATGGTCGGCATCTGCATGGACAAGTCCCTCTGGGCCGCCGTGGCGATGCTGGCCGTCCTCAAGGCTGGCGGCGTTGTTGTGCCACTCGGCGTGGAGCAGCCCCTGGCACGGCTGCAGACCGTGCTTCAGGACACGAAGGCGCCGCTGATTCTCGCAGACGCCACCCAGATGGAGCGGTTGGCCGGTGTTGGCCGCCCTCTCTTACACATGGGCAAGGAACTGGTTGATAGCCTTCCCTTTACCGGCCGTGTGGCCTGTGAGGGCGTCCGGCCTAGCAACACTGCCTGGGTGGTGTATACGTCTGGCAGTACCGGCGTGCCAAAGGGTGTCGTCCTCCAGCACTCCGCCCTGTGCACGAGTATTCAATCTCACGGACCGGCCTTTGGCGTCACGCCAGCATCGCGCGTGCTACAGTTTGCTTCGCACACATTCGACGTTACAATCCAAGAAGTGTTTACTACCCTTTGCCTCGGCGGCTGCGTCTGCATTCCGTCGGCAGAGGACCGCGTGAATCGCCTCCAGGACTTTATTGCCGACGCCGAGGTCAACTTTCTGTCCTTAACGTCGACTGTAGCAGGTCTTTTGGAACCAACCAAGCTCCCTCTGGTGACGAGGGTTATTCTAATGGGCGAGCCTGTGAAACCGGCCGTCATGGACATGTGGAAGGATCAGGCGACCGTCCTGGAATCATACGCCCCTTCGGAGTGCAGTATTTATGCTACTGTGTCGCCTCGCCCAATGACGCATATCAGTCAGGTGCCAGTTCTGGGAATCCCCCTGGCCAGCTGTTTCTGGGTGGTTGATCCTAGGGACTACAATCGTCTTTGCCCGATTGGTGCGCCAGGCGAGCTGCTGATCGAGGGGCCGCTTCTTGCGCGCGGCTATCTAAACGACCAAGCCAAGACCGACGGCGTCTTCCTCGTGGACCCCGGCTTTGTGGCCCGTTATGGCCTTGGCAGCGGCCGCCGAA
Source organism: Grosmannia serpens (assembly GCA_029299595.1). Classification (NCBI taxonomy): domain Eukaryota; kingdom Fungi; phylum Ascomycota; class Sordariomycetes; order Ophiostomatales; family Ophiostomataceae; genus Grosmannia; species Grosmannia serpens. Next base: position 174,751 of record JANSMH010000008.1, on the reverse strand, counting down.
TGTATCGGACTGGCGATTTGGTGCGCCAGAACGATGATGGCTCTTACACGACTCTAGGTCGACAAGGCACGCAGGTAAAAATCCGTGGCCAGCGTGTCGAGGTCGGCGAAATTGAGTACTACATCAGCAGGCATGTGTCGAAAGCCGAGGCCGTTGTCGTCTTTACACAGCGTGATTTAAGCAATGGGCGGCTTGTTGCAGCGTTCCGCCTTCCTAGCCAAGGCGAGGCTACATTTAGTGGTGCAGCCATCGAAGACAACCAGGCTGGGATCGATCAAAAAGCTGCCATGCTTGTCGCATCCAAGATCCAGCTGCACCTCTCTCAATACGTGCCTGATTATATGATCCCACGCATATGGATCCCGATGGCAACCTTGCCCTTCAACACGTCTGGCAAAGTAGATCGTCGGAGCCTGACAACTTGGATTAACAACCTCAGCTCGGAAGAATTTTCTGCCTTTTCGGCATACGAGCAGCAGGAAGAAGCCGATTTTTCTGCGACAGAGGTGGAAAAGCAACTTCGTCAAGTCTGGAGCACCGTCCTGAACCTGCCCGTTACACGTGTTGGCTACCGGCGCTCGTTTCTCTCGCTTGGTGGTGACTCGATTACGGCCATGCAGGTCGTCTCGGCATGCCGCAGCCTTGGCCTGACTGTGTCTGTCCGCCATATCCTTACGAGCCCCGCGATTATTGAGCTTGCTCTCCATGTGAAGACGTCAACGTCTGAGCCTGCTGCCTTTGAGATTCCGACCGGACCCTTTGGCCTTTCCCCTGCACAGCGCATGTTCTTTGAGGACATCGCCCCATCCGGCCTACGCTCTGACGGAGCCTGTCGGTTCAACCAAAGTGTTTGCTTCCAGCTGCAAAAGCCTGTGGAACAGGCCGTCCTGACCGAGGCCATGACGAAAATTGTGGCCAAGCATGCCATGCTCCGTGCCCGATTCGAGCGCGTCGAGCACGGCGAGGACCAGGCCGACAACTGGCAGCAACGCATCGAGACCCGGATCGCTGGTTCCTACCGCTTCGAATCGCACCGGGTGCAAGACGACGAAGCAGCTCGGGATGTTATGCGGCTTTCGCAGAGTTCTCTGGACCTGGAGCACGGTCCGGTGTTCGCGGCTGACTTCCTGGAAACACATGATCGCCAGCTGTTGTGCCTGACTGCCCACCATCTTGTGGTCGATCTCATGTCATGGCGTATTCTGGCTGCTGACCTGGAAGAGTTGCTGCAGGGCCGTCCCATGGTATCGACACAGTCCTTGCCGTTCTCTGCCTGGAGCAATGCACTGATGGAACGGGCTGGTGCCGAGGCAGAGATTGCTCCCTTGGCGGAGACAGTCGCTGCTGCTGCTGAATCGTCTGGAGCAGCCTGGACGTACTGGGGTCTCGAGCCCACCAAGTTCGTTGCAGCCGATCAGATATCTGCCACAGCGACACTGGATAAGCAAACAACTTCTCTTCTGCTAGGACCCGCCAACGAGGCTCTGCGTTCTGGCACGGTTGACATCCTTCTTGCCGCATTGCACGTGTCCTTTCGGAATGCCTTTTCTGACCGGGCTGGACCGTCTGTCTTTGTGGAAAGCCACGGTCGCCAGGACGATGAGACCGACGATTGGGACCTGTCTGATACGGTAGGCTGGTTCACGACGGTGACGCCTTTGGTCCTTTCAAACGACAACAGCCTGCCGGAAGACAGCAATGCAAGCTTTTTGTCCGTGCTGCGTAATGTCAAGGACGCACGCAAGCTGAATGCCAGCCGGGAGGTTTTGGAGTTTGCCATGAAATACGCAAAAGGCAGCAACGCAAAGGGACAGAGCCCGATTGAGGTGCTCTTCAACTATCACGGCCAATTCCAGCAGTTGGAGCGCCCAGACGGCATGCTACGCCTCGATAAGCTTCACGATCCGGCCGGAAAAGGAACGTCGGGCGGCGACGTGCGACAGCAAGCCGCACTCACACTGGAAATTTCCATTGATGCCGGAGAAACCCACATCTCTCTAGGCTTTAGTCGGCACAGTTCCAGGGGCAAGGAGATCCGGGAATGGCTAAAGACATACAGCCTCGCCATTGCCGAAGGCGTCAACCAGTTGATGACCACGCAGCCGACCGCTACCGTTAGCGACTTTCCCCTGGCTCGTCTGAACAATGCCGATCTGGCGGCGGTGAAGCAGCACTGCAAGGTTGGAAGCTGGAACGACATCGAAGACGTCCTGCCCTGTTCGTCTGTCCAGCAGGGCATTCTGCTTAGTCAGCTTAAGGTGCCAACGACGTACCAACTGCAGGAGACATGCCGGATACTGCCGGCAGCAGAGCACAAGGTAGACGCCAACAAACTGGCAGACGCCTGGCGAAAAGTGGCCAGCCAGCACTCCATCATGCGGACCGTGTTTATCGGCGCCCTGTCTCAGCAGGACCGCTTTTTCCAGATCGTTCTCAAGTCGCCAAAGGTCGATGTCCGCATCCTCCACTGCCACACGGAAGCAGGAGTCCACCAGTGCATTCAGAGGAACGGCGTTGTCAGCGACCCCATGGGCTACCAGCCGCAGCACCGATTCATGATCTTGACCACGGACAACGGGGATGTCTGGGGTCATTTCAATATGAGCCATGCCCTGGTCGATGCATCGTCCGTCCAGCTTCTCGTCAACGCCCTGCTCGAGGCATACGAGGGAACCTCTGTGGACGGCTATGGCTCGAAATATAGCACCTATGTGTCCTTCTTGGAGCAGCAGTCGGAAGAGAAGGATCTGGAGTACTGGAAGGGCCTGCTGGGAGAAGCAGAGCCCTGCCACCTGCAGCTGGGCCAGCAGATCGGCATGAACGGGAAAGAGACAGAGAGCGCCGTCAGGGCGACGCTGGAGGAGGTGCCAGCGCTGCGCGAGTTTTGCCGCTCGCACAGCATCACTGCAGCCAACGTCTTTCAGCTGGCCTGGGCTCTGGTCCTGTCTTCGCATGTGGAATCGGACGACGTCTGCTTCGGCTATCTGTCGAGCGGCCGTGACATTCCCATCGATGGCGTGGAGACGCTGATTGGCCCCATGATCAACATGATGATTGGGTACATCCAGCTTGACCGCAGCCAGACCTCGATCGACGCCCTGCGAGACATCCAGCACGGATTCCTCCAAGGCTTTGAGCATCAACGGGCGTCCCTCGGCAGCATCCAGCACGCCTTGCCAGGGTCGCAGGTTCTGTTCAACACGACCGTGTCGTACCGACGGACGCCCACCTGGAACGGGACTGGGAAACAGGCTAAGTTGATTGAGCTGGAGAGTGTTGCCGTGGACGAGCCGACTGAATACGACTTTAACCTCACGGTTACAGAAGACGATGTCAACGTCCAGCTCGCCATACAATACTCTCCAGCCGTGGCGACAACCAGAATTGCGCAACGCTTGCTGACCCAATTGAGCCATTTAGTACAGACGCTTCTTAGCACGGATGGAAGCACCCGCCTGGACAGCCTCGACATTCTTCCCGCCGCCGACCGGGAGGCGATTCAGAGCATCAACAGCCAGCCGCCCGCAACCGTTGCCTCGTGCATTCACACCGTGGTGCAAGAGGTCGCCAGCCGCCAGCCCGACGCGGTGGCTATCCATGCATGGGATGGCAAGATGACATACCGCGAACTGGAGGCTGCAGCCAGCAGTCTCGCAGATCATCTGATGACGTCATTTGTCGTTGGCCCTGAAGTTATGGTCGGCATCTGCATGGACAAGTCCCGTCTGGCCTCCGTTGCTTTCTTGGCAGTGCTTAAGGCCGGTGGTGTCGTCGTTCCACTGGGTGTACAACAGCCCCTGGCGCGACTGCAGACGGTGTTGGAGGATACGCAGGCGCCTTTAATCCTCACAGATGCTGCGCAAACAGCTCGCCTCGCCGACATCGGGCTTCCTCTCATACACGTCAACCAGGACCTGCTCGACGGGTTTTCCCCAGACAGCCGCACGGCTTCGGCCTGCAAACGTGTTCAGCCCAAAAACGCGGCCTGGGTAGTGTATACGTCGGGCAGCACAGGCGTGCCCAAGGGCGTGGTGCTTCAGCACTCTGCCCTGTGCACGAGCATGCTGACGCATGGGGCTGCCTTTGGTCTTGGAACACAGTCGCGGGTGCTGCAATTTGCGGCCCACACTTTCGATGTGACGATCCAGGAGACGTTTACCACGCTGAGCTACGGTGGCTGCGTGTGCATCCCGTCGGAAGAGGAGCGCATGAACAACCTGGAACAGTGCATCGTCGCCATGGACGTGAATGTCCTTTCCCTGACGTCTACCGTGGCCGGTCTCTTGAGCCCCGCGACTCTGCCGCTTGTGCACACGCTGATCCTGATCGGCGAGCCCGTGAAGCCGGCCGTTTTGGACCTGTGGATGCACCGCGCATCGGTGCTCGACGCCTATGGGCCGTCCGAGTGCAGCATTCAGAGCGCCATCTCGCCGAAACCGATGACGGACCGGCGACAGGCCACGGTGCTCGGGACGCCGTTGTCCAGCTGCTGCTTCTGGGTCGTCGACCCCAACGACTACAACCGCCTCTGCCCGGTTGGTGCGCCGGGCGAACTGCTGATCGAGGGACCGCATCTCGCGCGTGAATACCTGAATGATGTCGCCAAGACCAACAAGTCGTTTGTGGTGGATCCGGGCTTCATAGCACAGTACGGCCTGGGCTCCAACCGTCGGATGTATCGGACGGGCGACCTGGTGCGCCAGAACGACGACGGGACCTACACCAATCTGGGCCGGAGGGATACGCAGATCAAGATCTACGGTCAACGCGTCGAAGTGGGCGAAATCGAATACCACATTGCCCGGCACCCGCTGAAGACCCAGGCCGTCGTCGTGTTCCTGCGACCGGATGCCGTGAACAGCAGCGGGCAGCTGGTGGCAGCCTTCCGCGGCACGGTAGCCAGCGACGGCCAAACCGTGGACAAGCAGGCGGCGATGCTCGTGGCTTCGGAGATCCAACTGTTCTTGTCGCAATACGTGTCCGAATACATGATCCCGCGGATCTGGATTCCCATGGCAACGCTGCCCATCAACACCTCGGGCAAGATCGACCGCCTTAGCATTTCCAAGTCGATCAAGAAGCTAAGCCCTGAGGAGTTCGCCGCGTTTTCCGCCTCAGAGCAGGAGGAAGACGACCTTCCGGCATCCGCGGTTGAGAGGCAGCTCCGGCAGGTCTGGAGCTCCGTTCTCAACCTGCCGCTTGCGCGTGTCAGCTACCGGCGGTCCTTCCTGTCTCTGGGCGGCGATTCCATCACGGCCATGCAGGTTGTGTCGGCGTGTCGGAGTCTGGGTCTGACGGTATCGGTGCGCGACATTCTCACCTGTCTGGCGATTTCCGAGCTGGCCCTCCGCGTCAAAAAGTCGGCCGCCGTCGGCAGTGCTCCTGCGGCCGAGCTTCCGAGCGGCCCCTTTGCGCTGTCGCCAGCACAGCGCATGTTTTTCGACGACATTGCCCCGGCCGGCCTGCGGTCCGACGGGCCACATCGCTTCAACCAGAGCGTCTGCTTCCGACTGCAGCAGCCCGTACAGCAGGCTGCGCTTGCCCGGGCTCTCGAGACGATCGTCGCCAAGCACGCGATGCTGCGGGCGCGGTTCCAGGCCACGGATGCTGGTGGCTGGGAGCAGCGCATTGAGAAGCGGCTGGGAGGGTCCTACCGCTTCCAGACACACCATGTCCAGGACGACAAGACCGCGCAGGAACTCATGCTGCTGTCACAGAGCTCCCTCGACCTCGCTCACGGCCCCGTCTTTACAGCCGACTTTCTCGAAACGCCCGACCGCCAGCTTCTCTTCATGGCCGCGCACCATCTGGTCATTGATCTCGTGTCGTGGCGCATCATCGCACGTGATCTCGAAGAGCTGCTGCAACGGGGAACCATGCCGACGACTCAGTCTCTGGCTTTCCCCACGTGGTGCAGCGCCCTCCTAGAGACGGCCTACAGGAGCACAGCCGCCCCTGTTCTTCCGGTGGCCACTCCGTTCTGGGACTACTGGGGTCTTACGCCCGGCCAGTACACCACGGCCGACCAGGTCTTTGTCTCGACAGAGCTGGACCAGCAGACGACCACCTTGCTGCTGGGGCCGGCCAACAAGGCACTGCGCTCGGTGGCGGTCGACATCCTGATCGCAGCCCTGTGCGTCTCGTTCACGCGCGTGTTCTCCGACCGCGCCGGCCCAGCCGTCTTTGTGGAGAACCACGGCCGGCAGGACGAGAGTGCGGAGTGGGACCTGTCTGACACGGTCGGCTGGTTCACGACGGTGACGCCGGTCCGGCTGGCCGACCATGGCGACGGCAGCTTCCTGTCTGTGCTGCGGCAGGTCAAGGACTCTCGCGTGCTCGGCACCGGAAGGGACGGCCTGGATTTCGCAGTCCAGCGCGCCAAGGGCGGAAGGGCCGGCCAGAGCCCGATCGAGGTGCTCTTCAACTACCACGGCCAGTTCCAACAGCTCGACCGCACGGACAGCCTGCTGACCCTGGACAGGCTGCACCAGGCGGCCGGACAGGGAAGTGCGGCGGTCGGCAGCAAGATCCGGCAGCACGCAGCGCTCACGATTGAGGTCTCTGTAGAGGCCGGACAGGCACACATTGCCCTGGGCTTCCCCCGGCACAGCCGGCAAAGCGAAGGCATCCTCGAGTGGCTCAGCCGGTACGGCCAGACCGTGTCCGAGGGCGTGAGCGAGCTGATGACGACCGGCCCGACGGCCACCATCAGCGACTTCCCGCTGGCCAGCCTCGATGACGCCGGCCTCACCACGCTGTACCAGCACTGCCTGCTGCCGGCCAGCATGCGCTGGGACGACGTCGAGGACGTGCTGCCGTGCTCGCCGATCCAGCAGGGCATCCTGCTGAGTCAGCTAAAGGCACCGTCGACGTACTGGCTGAAGCAGACGTGCTGCATACGGTCGACCGCGGGGTCGCAGCCGGTGGACGTGCCCAAGCTGGCGGATGCCTGGCGCAAGGTGGTGCAGCAGCACTCGATTATGCGGACCATCTTTACGGGCGCGCTCTCGCACCACGAGCGGTTCTACCAGGTTGTGCTCACGTCGCCAGCGGCGGACATTTGCATCCTGGACCACTGCGCCAAGGACGACGTGCAGCAGCTCCTGGACAGCCGCTCGCACCTGGACGCGGACGAGTCGGTCGGCCGCCCTCCACATCGGTTTGTGATTGTGCCCTCGGATGACGGCAGTGTCTACGGGCACTTTGAGATCAGCCACGCCCTGGTGGACGCCTCGTCTGTGCAGCTGCTTGTGGACACACTCCTGCAGGCGTACGAAGGGGCGGCGCAGGGCGAGATCTACGGGTCAAAGTACAGCAGCTACGTGTCCTTTATGGAGCAGCACTCGGAGGAAGAAGACCTGCAGTACTGGCAGAATCTGCTGGGAGAAGCACAGCCGTGCCATCTGCAGCTCGGGCAGCTCGGGCCGCACGCCCACGGGGCGCCGGCAGAGACGGACAGCATCCACGAGGTGTCGGCGGCGCTGCCAGACGTGTCGGCTCTGCGGGAGCTCTGCCGCAGCCGGGGCGTGACGGCGGCCAACGTGTGCCAGCTGGCGTGGGCGCTGGTGCTGTCGTCGTACGTCGAGCTGGACGAGATCTGCTTCGGCTACCTCTCCAGCGGTCGGGACGTGCCGATCGACGGGGTGGACACGCTGGTCGGGCCGATGATCAACATGATGATCTGCCTGATTCCGCTGGACCGCGGCATGGCGGCCATTGACGTCGTGCGCAGCATCCAGGAGCGCTTCCTCAAGGGGTTCGACCACCAGCGGGCGTCGCTGGCGTCGATCCAGCACGCGCTGCAGAACCAGCAGCAGTCTCTGTTCAACACGACCATGTCGTACCACCGGGCGCCCAAGATGAACGGGACGGACGAGGAGACGGCGCGGACGATCTACCTGGAGCGGACGGCGGCGGACGAGTCGACCGAGTACGACTTCAACCTGTCGATCATGGAGGACGCTCTCGGGCTGCAGTTTGTGCTGCAGTACCGGCCGGCGGCGGCGACGAGCAGCACGGCCCAGCGGCTGCTGAACCAGCTCAAGCACGCGGTGCAGATGCTGGGCAAGAACGCCAGCAGCCGGCTGGACCGGCTGGACCTGGTGCCGATCGAAGACAAGCAGGCGATCCAGGCCAAGAACAGGGTGGTGCCGGCGCCGGTGGCCTCGTGCATCCACACGCTGGTGCAGGAGGCCACGGACAAGCGACCGGACGCCGAGGCGATCTACGCATGGGACGGCCACCTGACGTTCTGGGAGCTGGACGTGGCCGCGAGCACGCTTGCCGGGCTGCTGATAGCGCGGGGTGTCGGGCCGGAAGTCATGGTGGGCATCTGCATGGACAAGTCCGTGTGGGCGGCGGTGTCGATGCTGGCGGTGCTCAAGTCGGGGGGCGTGGTGGTGCCGCTAAGCACGCAGCAGCCGCTCGAGCGGCTGCAGATCGTGCTAAAGGACACCAAGGCGCCCCTGATCCTGGTGGACGCCGTGCAGGCGGATCGGCTCAAGGACGTTGGGCGTTCTCTAATCCGCATCGACCAGGGGCTTATTGACGGCCTTCCTGCGGCCAGCCGGACGGCGTGCACGACGGTTCTGCCGCAAAACGCGGCGTGGGTCGTGTACACGTCGGGAAGTACGGGCCTGCCTAAGGGAGTGGTGCTGCAGCACCTGGCGCTTTGTTCCAGCATCCGATCGCACGGGCCGGCCTTTGGGGTGGACGAGAAGTCGCGCGTGCTGCAGTTCGCCTCGCACACGTTTGACGTGACGATTCAGGAGGTGTTTACGACGCTCTGCCAGGGTGGATGTGTCTGCATCCCGTCCGAGGACGAGCGGGTGAACCGTCTGCAGGCCTTTGTGGCTGCGGCCGAGGTGAACTTTTTATCGCTGACATCGACGGTGGCCGAGCTGCTGGAGCCGGCCAAGCTGCCCCTCGTGCGGACGGTCATCCTGATGGGCGAGCCGGTCAAGCCGGCGGTGATGGACATGTGGAAGGGCCAGGCCACGGTGCTGGAGTCGTACGCGCCGTCGGAATGCAGCATCTACGCGACGGTCTCGCCGCGTCCGATGACGCACATCAGCCAGGTGCCCGTGCTCGGCGTCCCGCTGTCGAGCTGCTTCTGGGTGGTGGATCCCAAGGACTTTAACCGCATCTGTCCGATCGGTACGCCGGGCGAGCTCCTCATCGAAGGCCCACTTTTGGCCCGGGGGTATCTGAACGACGCAGCCAAGACGGACAGCGTGTTTCTTGTCGATCCCGGCTTCTTGGCGGAATACGGCCTCGGCCTGGCGGGTGGCCGTCGGATGTACCGGACCGGCGACCTGGTGCGGCAGAATGACGACGGCTCGTACACGACGCTGGGCCGGCTGGGCACGCAGGTCAAGATCCACGGGCAGCGCGTGGAGATCGGGGAGATTGAGTACTGGACGGTGCAGTCGACTCCAGCCATCCGGTCGGCGGCGGCCCTGCTCCTCCGGCGGGAGGATGGTCAAGCTGCCAGTCTGGCTGTGGCCCTGGAGTTTGTTCGCGACGGCGAGGGCGGCAGCACGGCAGAGGTGGAGACGGCAGAGGGCCTGCTGGCGCCGTCGGCACAGCTGCTGGACACGTTCAAGCAGGTGCAGACGCGGCTGCGGGAGGTGCTGCCGCGCTACATGGTGCCGGACCTGTTCATTCCGATGGGGCGGATGCCGCTGAACTCGTCGGGCAAGCTGGACCGGCGGGCGATTGAGGGCGTGCTGCAGCAGATGAGCGAGGAGGAGCGGGACAGCTACCGGCCGGACTCGGCGGTCAAGGCGGACGTGACGACGGCGGACGAGCGGCGGCTGCAGCAGCTGTGGAGCGAGGTGCTGGGGCGGGCGGCCAGGACGATCGGGGCCAAGGACAACTTCTTCCACCTGGGCGGCGACTCGGTGACGGCGATGCGGCTGGTGGAGGCGGCGCGCAAGGCGCACATGGCGATGCGGGTGGCGGACGTGTTTGAGCACCCGCTGCTGTCGGCGCTGGCGGTGGCGGTGCGTCGGCGGACGGACGAGGAGGAGGAGGAGGAGGAGCTCGGGGAGGGGGAGGCGGACATTGCGGCGTTTTCGCTCTGGAAGGAGTACGGCCGTGACGGGCGGTACGGCCAGGGCGCATCACACCCGCTGCTGGCCGAGGTGGCCGAGCGGTGCGGCGTGACGGTGGCACAGGTCGAGGACGTGTACCCCTGCACGCCGCTGCAGGAGGGCCTGTTGCTGCTGACGACGCAGCGGGCGTCGGCTTACGTAAGCCGAAGGGTGTTTGCGCTGGGCGAGGAGATGGACGTGGGGCGGCTGCAGGCGGCGTGGCAGACGATGGCGGAGGCGGCGCCGATCATGCGGACGCGGATCCTGCTGGGCGGCAGCGGCAGCGGCAGCGGCAGCGGCAGCGCGGGGGCGGTGCAGGTGGTGGTGAGGGAGGCGCTGGCGTGGAAGACGAGCGGCTCGCTGGAGGCGTACCTGGAGGAGGACAGCGCGGCGACGATGGGCGAGGGCGAGCGGCTGATGCGGTTTGGGCTGGTGGACTGCGCGGCGACGGGCCGCCGGCTGTTTGTGTGGACGGCCCAGCACAGCGTGTACGACGGCTGGAGCCTGCTGGCCATGTACCGGCAGGTGGCGGCGATCTACTGGCAGGGGGCGGCTCCGCGGGTGGCGGCGTACACGCCGTTCATCGCCTATCTCGGACGGGCGGACGCGGACAAGAGCGCCGAATACTGGCGGCGGCAGCTGGAGGGCGACCCGACGGCAGACTTCCCGGCGCTGCCGCACGTGCGGTACGAGCCGAGGCCGACAGCGCGTGTGGAGGCGAGCTGGACGCTGGCGCGTCGGGCGAAGACGGAGGTGTCGCTGTCGAGCCTGCTGCGGGCGGCGTGGGCGCTGGTGGTGGCGCGACACGCGGGCAGCGCGGACGTGGTGTTTGCGGTGGCGCTGTCGGGGCGGAATGCGCCGGTTCCGCGGGTGACGGAGATGCTGGCGCCGACGATCACGACGGTGCCGGTGCGGATCCGGGTGGACGGCACGGCGACGGCGGCGGACTACCTGCGGGCGGTGCAGCAGCAGGCGACGGAGATGATGCCGTACGAGCACACGGGGCTGCAGCGGCTGCAGGCGCTGGTGCCGGAGGCGTCGGCAGCGCTGGCGCTGCGGCACCTGTTTGTGGTGCAGCCGGCGGGCGAGAGCGCGGGCGGCGACGGGGGGGCGGTGGACGACTTTCCGGGGCTGGAGCCGCAGGCGAGCAGCGGCAGCGACGCGTTTGACAGCTACGGGCTGACGGTCGAGTGCACGGCGGGGCCGGGGACGACGGTGACGGTGGAGGCGCGCTTCGACGAGGCGGTGGTGTCGACGGGCGAGGTGCGGCGGATGCTGGACTTTTTTGCGCACAGCGCGCGACAGCTGGAGGAGGCGGAGGCGAAGAACACGGGCGACACGGCAGTGCGCATCGGCGACATGGAGGCGCTGGGCGCAGACGACCTGGCGCGGATCCGGGCGGCCAACGGCAGCCCGGCGACGGCGATGGCGGCGTGCGTGCACGAGCTGGTGGAGGAGACGGCGGCACAGCAGGCGGACGACGTGGCGGTGGACGCGTGGGACGGGCAGCTGGCCTACGGCGAGCTGGTGCGGCGATCGGCACAGCTGGCGCGACACCTGGGCGGGCTGGGGGTCGGGCCGGAGGTGGGCGTGGGGCTGTGCATGGACAAGTCGCGCTGGGCGGTGGTGGCGATGCTGGCGATCCTGCAGGCCGGCGGCGTGGTGGTGCCGCTGGGCGTGCAGCTGCCGGCGGACCGGCTGGGGCTGATCATGGGCGACAGCGCGGTCGGCGTGGTGGTGGCGGACGCGACCCATGCGGCGCGGCTGGCGTCGCTGTTCGGCGCGGCCACGCGCGTGGTGGTTGTGGGGGAGGCGCTGTGGACGGGGCTGCCGGCGGCGACGGTGCCGTTCCGGGCGGCCGTGGCGCCGCAGCCACACAACGCGGCGTGGACCATCTACACGTCGGGCAGCACGGGCGTGCCCAAGGGCGTGGTGCTGGAGCACGGCGGCGTGGCGACGAGCCTGCGGTCGCAGGCGGGCGCGTTCGGGCTGGGGCCGCACTCGCGGGCGCTGCAGTTTGCGGCGCACACCTTTGACGCGGCCATCCAGGAGGTGTTTGCGACGCTGGGCCACGGCGGCTGCGTGTGCGTGCCGTCGGAGGCGCAGCGGCTGAACGGGCTGCAGCGGTTCGTGGGCGCGGCGGGCGTCAACTTTCTGTCGCTGACGCCGACCGTGGCCGGGCTGCTGGACCCGGCCGGGCTGCCGCGGGTGGCCACGATCGTGCTGCTGGGCGAGCCGGTGCGGCCGGCGGTGGTGGCGCGCTGGAGGCGGCACGCGGCCGTGCTCAACGGCTACGGCCCGACGGAGTGCAGCATCTACGCGGCGGTGTCGACGCGGCCGATGGCCGACCTCGGGGCCACGGCCGTGCTGGGGGCGCCGCTGGCCAGCTGCCGGTTCTGGGTGGCCGACGCCGACGACCACCAGCGGCTCAGCCCCGTCGGCACGCCGGGCGAGCTGCTGATCGAGGGCCCGCACGTCGGCCGCGGCTACCTGCACGACGCGGCGCGGACGGCGGCCGCCTTTGTGGTCGACCCCGGCTTTGTCGCCCGCTACGGCTTCAGCCCCGGCCGCCGCATGTACCGCACCGGCGACCTCGTGCGCCAGAACGACGACGGCACCTACACCATCTACGGCCGCCGCGACACCCAGGTCAAGATCCGCGGCCAGCGCGTCGAGATTGGCGAGATCGAGCAGCGCGCCGTCCACGCGTCGCCGGCCATCCGCGCCGCCGCCGCCACGCTGCTCCGGCGCGCGGACGGCCAGCCTGCCGGCATCGCCTTGGCCGTGGAGGTGGTGGGTGGGGGGGGGGGGGAGGAGGATGGCGACGACAGTGACGACGGCGACGACAGTGACGACAGCAACAAGAACGACGGCAACAAGAACGACGGCAACAATGTCGACGACAAAAACAATGTCGACGACAAAAACAACAACACCAACAACAACAACAACCCCCCCCTCCCCCCCCTCCCCCCCCCATCCCCCCCCCTCCTCGACGTCTTCGCCCACGTCCTCGACCGCCTGCGCCACGCCCTGCCGCGCTACATGGTCCCCGACGTGCTGGTCCCCCTGCGCCGCCTGCCGCTCAACGCCTCCGGCAAGCTCGACCGCCGCGCCATCGACGCCCTCCTCCGCGGCATGTCCGACGCCGACCGCGACGCCTACCGCCCCGACCGCGCCGTCAAGACCGACGTCGCCTCCGCCGCCGAGCGCCGCCTGCAGTCCCTCTGGGCCGCCGTGCTCGGCCGCCCCGCCAACACCATCGGCGCCCGCGACCACTTCTTCCAGCTCGGCGGCGACTCCGTCACCGCCATGCAGCTCGTCGCCGCCGCCCGCGCCGTCCACTGCCGCCTCGCCGTCGCCCAGGTCTTCCAGACGCCCATCCTGCGCGACCTCTGCCGGCTTATGGAGGTGGTGGACGTGGTCGATGGACAGGGACAGGCTGGACAGGGACAGGCTGGACAGGCTGGACTGGTTGGACAGGCTGGACTGGTTGGACAGACTGCATCTGCCCAATCTGCTCAATCTGCACCTACCAGCAAACACCTCCTCGCCACCATCGCCAACGTCCTCCCCGGCCACGCCGTCCGCTCCGTCCTCCAGACCACCGACTTCCAGGCCATGGTCATCCGCGAAAACCACCACGGCCGCTGGCTCCTCTACATCACCATCGCCTACGGCGCCAGCGTCGACACGGACGCCGTCCGCCACGCCTTCCACCGCCTCGTCGCCCACACCGAGGTGCTGCAGACCGCCTTTGTCCACCACGCCGGCCACACCTACCAGGTCGTCCTCGACGGCTTCCGCGGCCTGCTGGAAGAACACCACACCGCCGGCGACGTCGCTGCCGCCTGCCGCGCCCTCAAGGACGCCGACCAGCGCCGCCCCCTCGCCCCGGCCGAGATCCCCCTCAGGGCCTGGCTCGTCCACGGCACCGACAGCAAGGCCGGCTTAGTCATCAGACTCTCCCATGCGCAGTACGACGGCCTGTCGCTGCCGATGCTGCTGCGGCAGCTGCAGGGCGAGGAGGGCGAGGAGGGCGAGGACGACAGCGGCACCAGCAGCCAGCAACCGCCCCTGCAGATGTCGTACTACCTGGACGCGCTGCACGCGATGGACAGGCAGCCGGCCCTGGTCTACTGGCGCGGCCTGCTGCAGGGCTCGACGCCGACGGCCCTGCCGGCGCCACAGCCACAGGCCTGCCTGCCGACAGACGGACAGCCGCTGGCGGCCGCGTTCCAGGTGGCGACGCTGCCGGCGCCGGCACGCGGCGGCTGGTCGGGCGTGAGCGTGTCGACGTATCTCAAGGCGGCCTGGGCGACGGCGCTGGGGCGCGCGAGCGGCCAGACGGACGTCGTCTTCGGCCACCTGGTCTCGGGCCGGTCGGCGGCGCTGGACGGCATCGCCGACGTGCGCGGGCCCTGCGTCAACCTGATCCCGGTGCGCGTCGACACGGCCGCGGCCGCGGACGTGCTGCTGCGGGCGGTGGCGCAGCAGCAGATCGACGCCATGCCGCACGAGCACCTCGGCTTCGAGACTGTGTTGAGCGAATGCACCGGCTGGCCCGCGCGCAAGGACCAGCCCGCCCGCTTCAGCTCCATCCTCCAGTACCAGAACCTGCCCGCCCACGACCCGCCGGCCCGGCTGCACGGCGCCGCCTGCCGCATCGCCTACGACATCGTCCCGCCCGAGGTCGCCGACGTCTGGCTCACCGTCGAGCCCGCCGGCACGGACCTGCACTTCTCCCTCGGCTACGCCGAGCAGCGCGTCGACACCGCCGTGGCCAAACAGCTGCTGGCAGACGTGTGCGCGGCGCTCGAGGCCATGCAGAACCGGCCGTTGAGTGTGTAGCGCAGACTGATGGTTCTTTATAGATTTGTATTTAGAGGGTGCCGGAGTTTGTCGGTTTCTATTTTTGTTTATATGGGCGTCTGTGGAGTCGACAAGGGTTACAGGCAGTTGAAGCTTCTGCTCACATGTTGGCGTTTACGGAGTTAAATAGGGTTACAGGCAATAGGCGTTTAATACATTTCCGTCCTTGGTTACTTGGCTATGGGAGTCGGTTGTTTGTTGTAAGAGTGTTAGATGACTGGGAAGAGTGCACTTGTGTTAGATTATTAAGTACAGTGTACTTGTGTAATTGTCTACTTCTAAGGGATGCGTAGGGTTACCAACTCGCATTAAATCCCGTAAATAGGCCCTACACACACAGTAAAGTCTTCCCACCACTGCACAGGTCTCCATGTAGACCGGCACATAACTTTAGACCTGTACGGAAGACCTTGTCTCACAGGTCGGATACGATCAAGGGCATCAGACTCCGGCTGCACCGTGGAATGCTGACTAATACGAAAATAAGCGATATTATTGGTCAAGGAAGAAAGCGGGGATGGCCTGCTAAATTGTATGTAGGCAGTTCTCTACCAATATGTGGACAATACTCCGTAAGCTTTTGACAACCTGCTCTTCACAGTGCCCGATACACCCCTCGTTTAACACCAGAGACGAGACGCTCGGAGCAGAGGCTAGGAAGTTACACGGCAGTTCCAGAATTGACGAGACACCTTTAAAGGCTAGAATGTTACAGATTCGCTGCTAGAATAACAAGACACGGGCCAGAAAGTACAGATTCACTTCTAGATAACAAGACACCGGGCCAGAAAGTACAAATTCTTCTAGATAACAAGACACCGGGCCAGAAAGTACAGATTCTTCTAGATAACAACACATCGGTAGAGCCAAATGACAAGACAATTCCAATCAACATTGCATTCAAACCTATGTATACGTGCTATCCTGAAAGTAAAGAAATAGGCGGAGTGCCTCCACCGTCTGCCCCGCAGAGTCCAAGCCTCGTTGCTCTCCTATACCGGGACCGACATGTCCCGGTTCCGGAACTGCACCATGGGCCCGTTCCGCGACACGGTAATGTGGTCGTACAGCTGGAACTCGCCCGGCCGATGCCGGCCGTACTCGTTGGCCGCGTTGCCGGCGCCGACCTCCTTCATGCTCTCGACCACGGCAAAGTCCATGGTCCAGCAGATGTGCGCCATGGCCAGGCTGACCTCGGCGAGCGCCAGGCCCTTGCCGAGGCAGACGCGCGGGCCGGCCGAAAAGGGCACGTAGGCGTCGTACGTGTGCGCCTGCGCCTGTGCCGCCCCCTGCTTCTCGTCGGCGAGCCAGCGCTCCGGCGCAAAGACGTAGGGCTCGTGAAAGTACCGCTCGTTGTGCTGGATGCTAAAGATGCCCGTGCCGACGTTGGCGCCCGCGGGCAGGAAGTGCCCGTCGATCATGAGGCCGCCCTTGGTGACCTCGCGGAAGGGCGCCGCCGCCACCGGCGGCGCCATGCGCAGCGACTCGGAGATGCACGCGTGCAGGTAGCGGCAGGCCTGCAGCTTGGGGCCCAGGTGGATCTCGTCGCGCGTCGCGAACTGCGAGCGCACCTCGCGGAACAGCCGGTCGCGCTTCTCCGGGTTCTTGATCAGGTAGAAGAACATGGCCGACATCAGGGTCGAGGACGTGTCCGATCCTGGGGGGGGGGAGGGAAAGCGTCAGTGGGGAGGAAAAAAAACACACGGGGGGACAAGAGGGAGCTCGAGAGCTCGAGAGAGAGGCTCACCGGCAACCAGCATCAGGATGCTCTCGGCCACGATCTCGTCGCGGGTCATCATGTTGCCCGTCTTGGGATCGACGGCGTCCAGCAGGCCGGAAAAGACGTCGTGGCCGGACCCGCGCTTGATGCGCTCGGTGACCATGTTGTGCACAAAGCGGAGGAACTCCTTGCGGCCAAAGACGGAGTCGCGGAACAGCAGCTTGTCCAGCCGCCGGTACAGCACGTAGGGGAACTGCACCACCACGCTCATGCGCTCGTTGGACCGCGCCAGGGCCACGGGGATGTGCCGGTACCACGGGCTGCGGATCAGGTCAAAGCTCGAGCCAAAGACCACCTTGGACACGAGATCGAAAAACAGGTTGTCGGCTGCGGCAGGGTGTTGTTAGCCAGTAGAGGACAAGGGGGGGGGGCCCCGCGCACAGGACGTGATCTCTCCCAAAAAAACATACTCCACTCCGACATGTTGAACGGCTCCGACCAGGCGTTGCCCGCCTCGGCCGCCGGACGCAGCACCGCACAGAACCGCTCCACGATCTCGGCAATGTTGGGCTCGAACGAGCGGATGGCCGCGTCCGAGAGCTTCTGGCTCAGGATGCGCTTCTTCCACGCGTGCTCGTGCCGGTCCATCAGCGTAAACGTGCTCGGCGTGTTGTGCACCATGGCCAGGTAGGCGTCGCTCTTCTTGACGTCCTTGCCATGGCTGTAGATGTCCTTGAAGGCCTCCGTGGTGTTGAACAGCACGTAGTTGGGCGAGTAGCGGACACAGGGGCCTGCGCCAGTCAGCATGCCGATGCCCAGGACGCGAAATGCCAAGGGGGAGCTCATGCAAACCATATTTCTCGTGCAGTCTCCACATGTCAATGTGGACGTCGCCGATCCAGGCATGGTAGGCCGCCCGCAGCCCGGAGAACTTGGCCCAGAACGGGCCCGGATACTTGGCCAGCGGGTGGAGGTGGGCGTAGTAGACGTAAAACGCAAGGACCTGTGCACGCCCGTCAGCCGTCGTCGTCACCGTCGTCGTCACCGTCTCGTCTTGCCCCAGCCGCCCACTCACGGGTGAAAACAGGACCAGCAGCAGCAGGACATAGGCCGGCGGCTTGGAGGCCAAGAGGGCCCTCCCCACTACGGGGGCATACCACAGGTTCTCGACCGACATTGTGAGATGAACAGCTCCAGTATGGAAGAACAGATGGAGCCGACCAGGCTGGGTGTGCTTTGATGGCAGGTTCCTAGAAATGCAGAAGCGGGCGTGGACGTGTCTGAACGCCAATGATACTAGCCGTGCCTGGACACAGCCGACTCGACGCAGCCATTAAAGTAGTCGAGCCTGTCCGCGAGGCCGCGAGCGACATGGCCGGAAGGGACGGGGCGTTCAGCCGCGCACCGGTGCAATCCTGTGCAATCCTGTGCAATCCTGTGCGATCCTGTGCAGGCGGTGGGACTGTAGGTGCCGCGGCACGGACTCGTAAGATGGCGAGACGCAGAAACGGGTGGATCGGGGGATTGCGGGATTGCGGGATTGTGGGAACGGGGGATTGTGGGATTGCGGGATCGTAGGATTATGGCATGAGAGGCGGTTTCAGCGGCCCTCTGCGGCATCGATCTGCCCACTGGACACAGATGGAGGGCCGTCCAGGCGAGACGCTGGAACGCCCCCCGGAGGGCTACCGATCCGACTTGCGACGTCGCATTCGGCCGTAAACCGTTTTTCCGCGTTGCCCAGACGACGCGGTTCCGTAGTCCTGGCACAAATACTCGGCCACGGCCCCAGGTCGTTTCCTGCCGCAGTCGACTCTTTCAGCGGCCCTGTTCACTGCTGCTGTAGTCTGCGTCGTCCCTCCTCCACCCTCCTCCACCCCCGACCAGACGCTATCCACGATGGCCACCATCGGCTCGGACGGCCTGCAGAAGCGGGTTGCCGTCATCGGGGCCGGCCCGCTGGGCCTGATTGCGACAAAGAACCTTCTCGAGGAAGGCTTCGAGGTCACCACCTTTGAGCGCAACAAGGACGTCGGCGGCCTGTGGTGTGCAAACACGGACGCCACGCAGACGTGCGTGCTGCCCGGGACCATCACCAACACGTCCAAGTTCACGGTAGGCCCATATCACGTGATGTATCAACCCGAACCTGACACGACATGGACTGACGGCCACTCTGCAGGGCGCGATGACCGACTTCCCCATGCCCGACGGTACGGCAGTGCCGAGTCTCCCTGTCCGAGCGGTCGAGAACGAGTGGCTAAGCGTGGACAGACTACCCGGTCTACCCCCAGGGAAAGCAGGTGCACGCCTACTTCCAGGCCTACGCGGACGAGTTCCACCTCCTCAAGCACATCCGCTTCGGGACCGAGGTCGTCGCCCTCGCGCACGACGACGCCACGCGGTCGTGGACCGTGACCGTCCGCGCCGCGAGCGGTGCAGACGACCAGACCGAAGCCCTGACGTTTGCGCGCCTGATCGTGGCCACGGGGTCGTTCAGCAAGCCGTCGATGCCGGCGATCCCGGGCCTCGAGCTGTTCCAGGGCGACGTCCTGCACTCGCAGGCCTTCAAGGACCCGGCCGCGTACAAGGACAAGCGCATCCTCGTGGTCGGCCTGGGCAGCACGTCGGCCGACGCCATGTCCGGCTTCATGGCCGTGGGCGTCAGGCGGCTGATCGTGTCGCACCGCCAAAAGATCCTCATCCTGCCGCGCATCACCAGGGACAACAAGGTCCTCGAGTTCACCCTCACCTTCCGCCTGATGATGCTGATCTACCGCCTGCAGGCCGTCAGCGCGTCGCTCATGGCCAAGATCTTCTTCTCGGAGCTGCAGAAGATTGAAAAGGACAACTTTCCCGGCCTGCAGAAGCATCGGGCCTATGCCGACGACCGCAAGATGCCCGGCCCCAAACACCTCATGCCCGTGGTCAGCGACGACCTGGCCGACAACTTTATGAGTGGAAGGTGCGTGATGCACGACCGTGATGCATGACTCTCAGACACGCCGCTAACCCCCCCCCCTGCAGAGTGGAGAGCGCGCCGGCCATCCAGGAGATCACCGGCCCCCGGTCAATCCGCTTCGTCGACGGCACCGAGGCCCAGGACATTGACCTGATCCTGTTCTGCACGGGCCTGCAGCCCGACCTCGCGTCCATGGTACCGAGCGCCTTCGACCCCTACAACGCGGCCCTGGCGCCAGACGTCTTTGGCCTGCTGCCGCCCAGCTACACGGACGGCCGGCGGGTCGCCCGCCTGTACCAGGGCTTCGTCTCGCTGCAGGCCCCCCACCAGCTGGCCTTTCTGGGCGCCTGTCTCGGCAAGCGCCCGGCCTTTCAGCTGTACGACCTCATGACCATGGCCCTGGCCCAGGTCTGGGGCGGCCACCAGCCCTTCCCGCCGCAGGCCGACATGGAGCGCGATGCCGACGCCCACTTTGGCCGTCTGGCCGCGCTGGTCAAGTACGGCGAGGTCAAGATCACCGGCGTCATGGGCCACCTCGGCTTCGACCGGTGGCTGAACGAGGTCGCCGGGACGGGGCTCTACGAGCACCTCGGCAACTGGACCAGCGCAAAGTGCTGGAAGCTGTGGTGGTCGGACCGCGCCCTCTACAACGCGCTGATGGGCGGCATCATCTCGCCGCACGTGCTGCGGCTCTTTGACGCGCCCAACGGCCGCAAGGCCTGGCCCGGGGCGCGCACGGCCGTCATGGCTGCCAACGAGAACGTCGCGCGGCTGCAGAAGACGGCGAACCTCCGCGAGAGCCTGCGGACGAAACAGAACATGGTCTAGGACCGAGGGGGGGGGACTGCAGGTTGGAACAAGGGAATCTGATCATTGTCGAATCACTGCTGCCAGAGCGCCACGGCAGCAGCGAGGACTCGCATCACATCGTTTATTGGAATAGTGTACAGCTAGTAATAACAAGAAAAAAAAAAAGGTGTGCCGTTGCGGCGGGCTTTATCCGAGGCCCTCTAGCTCTGCCATCCCAGAACCTGCTGCTTGGTCCAGTCCTCCTCGGCCGTCCGCGACCCGGCGGCGCCCGAGACGCTGATCTGCGTCTGCTTGAAGATGCGCTTCTGGCTGTCGCCGTCGTCGTCGACGCTGGCGCGCCGCCGCTCCTTCTTGCCGTGCGTGCCGCCAATGGTCTCCAGGCCGACGGGAATGGAAATGTTCCTGTTGTCGGTGATGTTGTAGCTGCTGCCGTGGAAGATCTGCAGGTTGAGCAGCGGCCGCAGCGCCGGCATCGAGCCGGAGATGATGCCGATGCCCTCTTCCAGCACGGACCAGAGCCCGATGGCGCCGGTGCTGAACATGAACTCGGAGCTGTCGTTGTAGAGCGTGAGGTAGCGCAGGCGGACAATGGTGGCGGTGCTCGCGCTGGGGGACGTGTTAGCAGGGCCTTCCTCACGTGTCAGAGGACAAGCATCAACGCACAAGGCACCGAGCCCGAGCATGAACATGCACGAGAACTTGACGCGCGGCTTCATCTGGATGTTCCAGAGCAGAAAGGCCGGCAGCGTGGCCAGCGTCCAGTCGGTGACGATGGACACGGCCGAGAAGAAGAAGCTCACGTCGCTGTTGAGCCGCGAGTTGCAGGTGCCGCTGGCGGCGCCCCAGAGCGTCTGGATCGGGTGGCAGATGTTGGCAATCGTGATGACGAAGATGAGCGTCGCGCAGGCCGACATGCCCATCACCGCATAGATGGCGTACACAATCCTGCGCTTGGACTCGGCGATGCGGATGAGGCACACGCAGATGCTCCACTTGATGGGCGCCGTGCAGCTCGCGTAAAAGTACTCGGCAATGTAAAAGAGCTGCATGCCGGTCAGCCAGACAAGCCCTCCTGGCGTCTTTTCCCCCAAAAAACCCACCTTGGTCCCCGTCATAATGTCCTTGGTGCTGATGTGCGCGGCTCGCTGCCCGGAGCCGTGGAAGCAGGCGGCAATGACGAGACTGGCCGTCACCGAGTAGAGCACCTGTCGGCAGAGGTTAGAGCTTAGGCCACGTCCATTCTCGCGCCCTCACCGCGGCTCACCGCGGCTCACCGCGGCTCACCGCGGCACACGTACCAGCCCGGCCAGCATAAAGTAGTCGTCCAGGCCCAGCGTCTTCTTCCACTGGCGCACGCACAGCCGCAGCAGCACGATGCACCAGCTCACCGCCAGCATCACCGACGCCACGATGAGGGACGAGTACCCCTGACCCCCGACTTTGCCCATCTTGCCGTCGGCCTCCGCGTCGGCGTCGTGGCGAAGCAGGTGCGCTGGGTCGGCCGTCTGTCCACGGTGTTCACGGTGTTCACGGTCGGGCGTGCCTGATCTGCAGATTCGGTAGCTGTGTTTTCCTTCTTCGTCGTCGAAATCCAGTCGTCGATAAATATGCAAGCATGTACGTCGTAGTTCGGGTGCCTGTTCGAGACAGGCGACTCTATATTAGGACAAAATCCAGAACTCCTCCTGCCTGCTTGTATTGCGACGAAATCCATGCTCTCAGATGCTTTTATAAACTCGGGCAAGTGATCGGCATCCGACCCTGGACGAAGAAAAAAAAACCCCTACCCCATATGCATTGGGGGCGATAATCCCGCAGGTATCGTACGGCTTTTAGCCCAGCTTCAAGGGTAAGGTTTTGCCTACGGAGTATGCACGATGGCGCAGGCTCGCAATCTTGGCCCCCTACGGGCAATGTAAGGGCAGGCCGTCTCCACTTCGTTTCCGAGATTTGGCCTAATTGCATATTCTACGAGGAAAAGGGGCGGCAGCTGGGCGTGTCGCCTCGTACGAGGTCGTTTTTATACCTACCTCTCAAGGGAAAGGCCGTTTCAAAATACTAGCAGCGGGGCCAGCTCTGGTATCTTACGAGTACAAGCATGCTCGCATGTCCATGTGTATCTTACGTGATTATTGATGCCGGAAAGATAAAGATGAAGATGAAAAAGAACTGGATTGGCAAAACTCCCCGGCAGAGTTATCCTTTTACCTTTTCGGCAGTATGGTCGTCTGCCGCCGGTCCGGTGAGCCGCAGCACGAGTACTCGTACGGTGGGCACAATCGGCGGACAGGCACTGCTGCCCCGTACATGATGGTATTTTGCCTACCTAACATACCTTGCATGTGCTGGCATACACCGCTCTTTTTGCCGTCGGCGGATTACAAATTCGAGCAGGAAGCAGAGATAGCAGGACAAGGAGTGTGGCGTGTGTTTGGGAGGCAAGGCGGCGGATGCACGCTAAATACCTGCCGGCTACACTGTCTGTACCCGTTCTCGGCACCTGCAAGGGCCGCAGCACCCTCCTGCCGTGCCGATGTGCGACTAGAGTCGAAAGGTGGGCGTACTCGCAAGTCTGGTAAAGGTAGCGGAAGGTGCGGGCAAAATCCAGCAAAGATACGTTTTGCCCTCTCCGGACTGGCCCGAAAAAGGACTAGCCGCACGGCCTCCTGGGCATACGACGTACGTGTACGGAGTCTCTATGCAAGATACCATGGCAAGTAGAATTATCGGCTGCCTGTCGCGCCAGCGGTTTAAAACGGGAAAAGGGGGGCGAGGTGGCACCGGTGGTCTCCATCACATGGGCAGCAGGCAGGCTCTCCATGCCAAGCAACCCTGCAGCATTCACCCTTCTCTCCACAAAAGACGGCGGCCCCCAGGTATAAATAAAATGTAAGACACGATACTCGTAGCAACGCAGAGGTGGCCTGTTGGATTCCTCGGAGAAGCAGTTTTGTGGTCAACCTTGCAGCATCTCGAACCTCTGTATAAATCCCCGACACAATGGCCGAGTTTGTTATCGAAGACAAGGACCTGGTCGGCGTCAAGGACCAGGTGGTCGTCCTCACAGGTGCGTACGAGTTCGGCATGCTGCAAAATACGCGTGGCGACTGCGACTGCGAACGTCATACCGTAGACCCGGAGGCGCCGTCCGTCGGGCCTCTCGGCCACATCCGCTGACTGTCTGCCGCAACCCTGCAGGAGGCTCGTCCGGCATTGGGCTTGCCACCGTGGAGCTGCTGCTGTCGCTGGGGGCAAAGGTCGTCAACGGCGACATCCAGCCGGCGCCCAGGGAGTTCTCGGGCGCCTACAGCTTCGTCAAGACCGACGTCAGCTCGTGGCCCCAGGTCCTCGCGCTCTTCAAGGCGGCCAAGGAGACGCACGGCCACATCCACCACGTCTTTGCCAACGCCGGCCTCGGTCCCCGGGCCGACTACCTCGCCACCGCGGTCGACGACAACGGCGACCTGAAGCCGCCCACGTCGCTGCTGCTGGACGTCAACCTCAACGGCGTCATCAACACGGCCACCATCGGCATCTACTACCTGCGCCAGCAGCCCGAGGGCGGCAGCATCACCATCACCGGCTCCACGTGCGGCCTGCTGCGTCTGCGCGCCGTCGACTATGGTGCGTACGAGTTGCACGCGCCGCCGCCCCTGGCCGTCTTGTCTTCTGCTCCTGCTGACCTCCCCCTCCAGCCACGGCCAAGCATGCCGTCCTGGGCTTCGGCCGAGGCCTCTACCCGCTGCTGCACGCCGCCAAAATCCCCATCCGCGTCAACACGCTGGCGCCGAGCTGGGCCGAGAGCAACGTGCTGCCGCAGCTCAAGGAGCTAATGCAGGCCATCGACGTCGAGCTCCAGCCGGCATCAGCGGTGGCCAGGGGCGCCGTCCTGGTCATGGCCGATACCACGCGCGACGGCGACGTTATCCAGATCCAGCGTGGCCGCTACAAGGAGATCGACAGCACCCTCCTCCTGCCCGCATATGACACCGCCAGGGGCGACTACCCTAGCGAGGACGAGGTCCTGGAGCGCGCAGCCGCACTGGGCGCATAGGCGGCGAAATAGGGAGAGGAGGGGCAAGGAAATCCTTCCCCGTGTCTAGACAACACAGCATTACGAGTGTGGCGGATCGGCAGTGCTTTGTGCCCTATTTGTATAAGCTCTTACTGTTTTACTCTCGAATTCACTGTTACGTTAGCAGGGGGTTAGATTGGGTCGGCCGACAATGTGTAGAAACTCACACCGAGGCCAAACGTGCATCTTGAAGCGCGCAGTACATGTCTAATCCGGCCTAGCTCTCTCTGGTTGCAGTGTCCACCAGCTGGCAACGAGCCAGCCGCGAGCCGGCGTGTCGAGCCTGGGTTACAGCCGAGACTAATCCCCACCTGCAGATTAACCGAGAAGTGGCCCCAACGGCATGGTTATCCCGTACGGAGTACAGTTCTTGTCGGAACTTGAACACTGTGTTCGCACGGCCTCCGCTGCCATTGTCAGTGCCCTGTTTCCAGAACGCCTCCACTTTCATTGCACCCTGACGCGGCTGACTTCCAAGACGGGTTTCCACGGAACTGCTGGACGACGGAAGAACGGGTTGGGGGCAAAAGCCATAACAGGGCAATACTCTGTCGGCCACTGTCTCTGATCCCATCAAGATCCTCCCTCAAAGTATCTTACCACTCTCCTGCGCTAGCACGGCGCCTACATTTGAAGGTACCATTTGCCCAGCTTCAACCCCTTTTTTCCATTGTACAAATTAGTAGGATTTAGCTCTATGCACTTGGGGGTCTGGGCTATTAACAGATTCCGTTTTCTAGATAAGGCACAAGACGCCACAGCAGGTGGGGTTCCAGCCGTGTCTTCTTGCTTACATGACTCTACCGAGCTGCCGGATAAACGTCTGGCTCGGAGTTTGCAGCTGGAACAAGACGGACCTTCCTTTCCGGACTATCCGCGAAGTGTCCCGGTACACGACTGAAAGCCGCCTAGTAGCAAACGCGGCCATTCAAACCTTCTCAATTCGTATGCAATCCTGCGCACATCTGCTCTGTCCTGTGTCGCACCTCACGGAGCACACGATGACACGTCACGTGGTAGGCAGTGCACATCCAATCCACTCTGATGAACTGAAACAAGAACAAAGGGAAAAACAGCGGAAACATGCGTGAGTGGATGACTTCAACTTTCACCTGCAGGTCTCGCCACGCGTGTTAGAAAAGGGAGGCTGTGACAGAAATTTCCGAGTAAAGTCTCGCGTCCTTAGTATATCCTTGGCCTTTGGAACAACTTCCGAGATACATTGATTGACCTACGACAAATGATATCTCCCTAGTTTAGCTTTTACCTTCTTCCTAGATCCCTCTCCCTCCTAGTATTGGTCCCAGTTGTACTCCTCTCCCCAGCAATAACCTGGTCAGGCACATTAGCGAGCCTGGTTTCCAACTACTGGGGGAAATACATGGCAAACACCTTACAACCCCATCCTGAGCGAAAATGCCGCTTTATGGCGAAAGGACATTCTCAGCAAGCTCCCTGAAGTTATGGTTATTGATATGGACGGTGCAGTTCCAGTGGGGAACCACAGGTTGGATGCTGTCCTGCATTGACAGCTGGCCGTCTAATAGCTCGTACGAAATTGACGAGCCAGACCCAGAGACGAATGGCAATAGCACTGGGGCATCATAATATGCACTGGCAACCACCAAGATGTTCGATCTAAAGGCGACAACCCCCCGATATTTCACTTATGGCCGCCACACAATGTGGTGTGAAGGAGCCCAACAGTTGGCGACTATCACCTCAGGCTGCCACACGATGTGGTGCAAACTTCTCGCCTGGTAGGCGTTTTGCCGTTCTCGATGATTCTCTGTCCGTATTCAAAAGATGCTAAGTCGACGCGACTAGATGACCCCAGCGCAGCACCGACAAGGAGATACAAGATGTAGTGCCTTTCGGTATCGGTGTAAGGATGTTTCAGAGGGCCACGTTCTCTTGCAGATCTTTGTCACGCAAGACCGACTGCTGGCCAGACATTTTATGTATATAATAATCAAAGCAACACTATCCCTCTACAGCGGATTGGGGTATTTGTTTTGTTGGGGCATACAGGGCAGTCTTGGCACGGGTTTGTGTTGTCCCAGTTGGTAAAGTCGAAGCATTGCTCGAGGACGACGGGAATCTGCTGGTGTCAGTGGTAGTCTGAGGATTCGGTGGGAGGGGAGATTACCTTGGGCAACTGGGACAAGGTCCAGGTCTGGCTGAGGGGGTACTTGAAGACGGTCCTGGCCGGTCAGATCTGTCGACGACGCCCTGGTCGCGGGTGGGGGCGCAAAAGTGGCGCCAAAGGTGTCGAGCCCAAAGAGCTCGATGCGGTTGCTGGCAAAGGAGAGCCGGGCAAAGGCCTCCACGTTGAAGCTATCGCGGAAGTCGCCGAGGGTGCGGAAGAGGACGCTGGACTGGGCGAGGCTCTCGAGGTGGGTGAGGTCCTGATCAGCGAGAGCTCGGTCCACACGCGCAGGTACGAGTCCTGGGGGAGGCCGAGGCAGTCGCATTGGCTTACATAATCAAAGTGGTACCACTGGTACTGGTCCTGGCGGTGGATGGAGTGGCGGACGGCCGCGGGCTTGTGGTCGACGTAGCGCATGGCGCGCAGCCAGTCGGCGCGCCTGCCGATGCTGGCGCCGGAGGCGAGGCTGACGACGGTGCCGCAGTAGCCGGGGTCGTCGGAGTAGTCGATGCGCAGGAGCAAGTCGGCGGCGTCGCCGCGGCTGCTGTCGTCGACGTGGTCGATGTCGATCTGCCAGTCGTTCTCGTTGCTGTCGGGCGGGTCGGACGGGAACAGGTTCGCCAGCGGCACGGGCAAGGTGCTGACCTGGATATAGAGCCCGCCAGCCGGACAGCAAAAGTGCCGGCGCGTCGACCTGGCGTTTGGTGGGGTGTAGGCGTGGCTGTTTCCGTAGATGGAATATAGGTGGTCTTACCTTTGGCCTAGTAGTTAGAGCTAAGGCTAACCTTGTTGTTTTTGTAGATGTCAAGGTTGTTGTACTTGTGTTTTTGATGTTAGGCTTAGGTGTTTAGTAGTAGTTAAAAGTGGTGTTGTTGTAGTTAAAGGTAAAGTTATAAACATATTGCTAGTAAATATAGTAGCAGTACTTTGAGCAGACACGTCTTGCCGTTGAAGCACTCGCCACCCGCACACAGCTCCGATGCCGAGCACGTACGGCCTTCATCGTAGGTGAGGTCCTCGCGTCGTGGCCGGCACCTTCTTGCTGTCGCGGATGGCCGTCAGCTCCTGGAACGAGAGGATGCCCTCGGTCTGCGTGCGGCAAGTCCCACGAGCCATGCAGGTCGTATGTCATCAGGTTCATCCAGCCCACGTACTGCGTCATGCTGCCCACGTCGAACCAGCGCATGTACCAGACGACGTCGGCGCCGGACTATGGATTCCGTTTATTCCGTATCCTCGGTCCCTGGATACGACTTGGTTCTATTAGACAGCCCTGGCCAGTGAGGTGTATCTAGCCGTAAAGTTAAAGCATAAGTCTATTCTTGGTTTCCACTACGTTCGGGCCCGAGGACCTCTACCCTGTCGATACACTGTGAATGGGGGGATATAAGTGGGGTACCAGCGCAAGATGCTACCGGTTTGGTTAGTGGCGGGAGCACACAATTCTAGCCGTGCCGCTTCCGCCCTATCCGAGACAAAACACGCTTAAAGTGCAGAGAACTCGTACGAGTACTCATTGTATGAGGGTGAACCCCGTATGAGCTTACTCCGTATACGCTGGCCGCTCCTAAACTAATGCACTACAGACGGAGTAGCCTAAACACAACAACGTGCAGTCTGACCAACACCCGTATTCCAGCTAAAAGGTGGCCAGCGTAATGTCCGCCACTGCCGCTATGTCGTAGCAGGTGTCGCCGCTCACGACGAGGTGGAACTTGTTACAGTTGGCGACCATGCCCCGGGGTCTGCGTCGGTGCAATGGCGGCAATGGTCTGAGCGTGGCCGGGCGTCTTGCGCGAGTCGATCGAGTTGCTCCGTTGCGCCATGTAGAGGAGGATATCGCGCATGATGGCAGACGCGAGCAGAGAGACGCCGGTGGTTGCCTGCACGGCGGAATTCAGTTGTTCCAACGGCGCTCCAGGAAGACCGCAGCATACGTCTACCACATGTCGAAAGCCGCTCCTCCGTGCCTCTGGGAAGCCAAAGTAAAAATCATAGCCTGGCGCGTGGGTGAAGCCAAGCTCCGACACGTCGTCGTCGATTTCCGTCTCGAGTCTGTCATATGTTTGTTTCTGCGCGAGCTCCGTGAACTCCACCCTCTTGAGGCAGATGGTGTTGGTGTGTTCGTCAAGATAACAGATTGTAACCCAGCCACGAGTGGGTAGCTGGGATGCCGGAACGGCTCGAGTAAAGATACAACGACTCAAGTCGGAGAATTCCGTTGGTTTGAATTCGAGAGTATCTTTTCTCTAATTTCTGTCTTCTCCTTCTTCGAGAGGAAGATACAACGGATGAAATAGGGGAATTTCATTTCATTCCATTCTCGTCTCTTCTTGTTCGAGTAGGAAATGAGAAAACAGGACGGCTGCAAAAAAGGGTGGCTGTGCCCTTTTGTAGGCTTATTGAATGGCTGTGCACGCTACATTGCATATTGCACGCAAGATGATCGTCCAATAGCATCTCTGCAACCAACCGTCATCCCACAGTCCGATGTCATCCGAACGTCTAATGTTGCAGTTGTGTCGGGAGCTTGGGAAACATATATGTCGCCTTTTTTAGAGTTCTAACGAAATTTCAGCCGTATTGGATGTTTGTGTCAGGAGGATGGCTACGGTTCTGGACGAGACAAATGTCTTGATAAAAAATCAACAAAACTGGCAAATCAGCGAGCCGTCTCTCGAACCGCCTTTATTATCCGCCACGTATGCTTATCCCGTATAAAACACACCATACGAAAGATGCTTATCTTACAGGATTCCCGGTTAAAATAATCGGACTAGCGGCAGTGCTGATACGATGGCCATCCGTAATGTAGATACAGGTTGGATATGGAATGTTGTGGTGTGACCATAACCGGCCTTAAATCCTCGTGAATAGGTAGAGCTAGTAAGACGTACAAATCCACTTTGTACGGAGAATCCAGGCTGTAGCTTTACGCATGGATTGTCGTCACCAACCAAAACGCTTTACCTAGGCACTATGCCGTAGACCCATTGACAGGGGTAACTCTATATCTTCCTTGGAGAGCACCTGACGTGAGTTTTCTTCCTTTTTCTTATTTGCGTACGGTCATAGGAAGTCAAGTTTGTAAGTTTTCGAAGCCCAGACTTACTAATTCATGTTTCCCTCAGAGTAGTATTCGTCACCGAGCGATCTAGACATGGTCAGGGATCAGTCCAAGTTTATGGAAGCGTATGCATACGACCCTGACTGTTCCGTACCACAAAGGAACGGAGCGACGGCATTACATCATTGTTCGTCGGATGGACAATAAATCTTTCATTAGTACCAACTGTTCCAGAGGCTGTGATTGGTACTGGTGCTTTGTGGGTGCAGAACCGAGTTCCCATAACCAGTGGAAATAACATTCCGAGAGAGGGCGTCGCTTCCAAATACGAGTACGGAGGTCCCTACCAAAGTTCTGTCTCGCAGCCTTTCCTGCGGAATCCACTGTACTCTGCTTGGCAGAACAAAACCCTGTATGCACTATAACTGAAAAATGATAAAAAGACGGTGAGAAAGAACTTTTGGTACGGACCTCCGCACGAGTAGGACACCGGACGAATCAGGCGTGAATGGGCCCCGTGGCGGATCACCTAACGGAGCAAGACCCAAACCCCTGTAGATAATATTACGTATCTTACTGGTAAGTGTTAAACTGAGTATACAGGCAAACTAAATCGAGGCTTGGACAGCGTAAAACAGCTTAAATAATCTTCACAGACCATTCAAACTCACTTGCAACTCGCCGAGCCACCAATATATATATATTTAGTTTGTACTTTGGGCTGAAACTATTAATGGAGTAAAACGTGGAACTACAGCGGTGGGGTTTCTGTTTCGTTAGGTGCGGTAGTGGTGGCATATAAATTATAATAGCTATTTTGAACATTATTATAGTTGTGTAGTATCTTTACTTTATGGTTTTTAACTTGCTTGAATTTTTCCTCTTTTCTTAAAACAGAACTATAAAGGAAAGTATGCATAAATAATAACTACTCTAGATTTTCGCGCGCCCTTGCATTCTCAAATAATTTCCCCACTGCTTTGCCTTTATGTTCCGACACAAGAAGGAGAGGACGAGAGGACAAGAAGAAGCAAGCAAACGTGAAATTCTAGATTGCCCACGGCTTCTCTATCGTCATGCGGTATTATCCGGGACCCCGTTTCAAGACGCACTGGAGAGCGCTGTGGTGGGGCAACAGAACGCCGAATGAAACGGAATTCGCCGCTTGAAGACCCTCACGACTGTCTTGAGCTTTAAGCTGCGGGCTCACAGTTTTCAAGTACCGTTCCACATCGTTTGAGTAGTTCGCTGAGCTACTCTCATCCTTCAAGTTGCTCTAGCTCATCTGTGTCGCTAGCTCGTCGCCCGTCATGCTCGCCCTTCCCACAGGGGCTGTTGATGCAGAAAGAAATGTCTGCATGAAGTAGAATAAAATGCGTAAGCAAAAACGGAGAGGGCGATCCGTCTTTTACAATCTGGTGTATAGCGATGGAAACTAATATTAGTAAGCACGGAATGCTGTGTCATTAACGAAGCTGCTCGTATAACAACCAATGAGTTCTGGCAAATCATGTGGAGTCGACATCGCAAGGGGCTTGGGCTGAAGAGCGACGAGAATGCGCTTGACAGGGGGACAGCAGAAAATGGAGGGCCATTAGCCTGGTTGGCTTCGCCGAAGCCACTTGGAGAGAGCCTTTACTGGCGTTGTATTGGATGGTAGGCGAGGTGGTCCGGGAATGGCTGGCTGGTGACGTCAAATGGCGATGTCAGCGAATTTCGAGCATTCCGACAGATGCTCGAGTCGTGGCAGCCCTTAGCAGGACGCAGGCAGTGGCGGCGCTCCTTGGCTGCTCCTGGCGGAAACACGTCGCACAGGGCTGACTCTTGTGTCGTTGAAGAATGCCGACGGCTCCGTTCGGAGACAAGCCGTATTACTCGTCGTCGAGTAATACCGCGTAAGTCTTTCGAGAGTTGCGGCGGTGGATTTTTCGAGTTAATTACTGGGTAACTCCGCTAGCCTAAAATAGCCTAGCATCATGGAATCGACTCATTCACGGACCCCTTGCAGCAAGTACGGTTTGTGCAAGGGGGCATAGTACCTCTGTATATAGACAAGTAAAGGCGCGTTTTGTCTCGTTGTCTTTCCGATTCCAGAAAGCCATCCGTGGAAACGGCCGAGACTGCCAGCACCATGCCAGCAACCGGAGGATTCGTCGACTTCAACCCAGATAGGGATATACCGTCCCAACAAGGCAAAGTGATACTCGTCACTGGCGGTGCGTATCGTGCATCCTCCAAAGGAAACGATCTACGTCTGACATAAGCACCATAAAGGCACCGCAGGTATTGGGAGGTGGACAGTGGTGTCCCTTGCAAAGCATGATCCCAAACACATTTACTTTACCGGCCGTAATGTCGGGGCTGCCGAGTCTCTGGTCAGACAGCTCAAGGCCGAGCACCCCAACATCTCGCTCACCTTTATCAGAGTAGACATGTCTTCCCTCAGATCTGTAAAGACGTCCCTGGGACAGTTCGCCCACGATCGCCTGGACATTCTCATCTGCAACAGCGGCATTCTGGACGTATCCCCGGCCGTCAGTGTCGACGGATTCGAGATCCACATGGCCACCAACCACCTGGGACATGCCATGCTCGTCCGCGAGCTGCTTCCTCTCCTCCTGCGGACCGCCGAGCAGCCGGACTCGGACGTGCGTCTGGTGATGCTGAGCTCGACCGGGCACGCCTTTCACTCGCCAACCGGAATTTCGTGGGACAAGGTGACCTCGGAGCAGTCCCGATTTAGCGAGTCCTTTTACAGATACGGGTGAGTTGCACACCTCTGTCACGGGAGCGCACCCTTTCTCGTTGCTGCCTATTCACGCATCTGCTACAGCCAGAGCAAGCTTGCAAACCTGGTCTATGCCACCGAGCTTGCTCGACGGTACCCTACCATCCTGTCGGTTTCGGTGCACCCCGGCTTTGTGGCCACCGGTCTCGTCCAAAACGCCGGCATGTTGGCAAAGATTTTCATGTACGGCCGCCATTGGCTCAAGGGCATGCCGCCGCTGAGCCCGGAACTCGGTTGCTACAACCAGCTTTGGGCCGCTGCCGGCCAAGAACGGGGTGGCATCGTCAACGGTGCGTATTATACGCCTGTCGGTGTTCTCGGGGACGTGGACGCGTTTGGCAAAGACGACGGCTTTGCAGCAAGGGTTTGGGAGTGGACAAACGAGGTGCTAGATTCCATACAAGTCGTCGAGCCAGAAGCTTGACGGAACTCTGTGCACTGCTTGGCCGGGCATTCCCCCCATTTAGCCCGGCGTCTCTGCTGCATAGTACTTTATCAGGTAATAAATGACGCCATCAGAATACGGGTAATATACCAAATGTAGACTAGTGTCCATTTCCTCGACGCAATCCGCCGCCGTCCCAGAACCAAAAGTCAACGTATCAAACGCAGAATACAACCCAGGCAAACAAGCCATTACTAAGCAATACAAAATGACAAACTGAGGGGATCTATCAAAACGAACGGCCTTGTATAAATACGGAAATAAAAACTCCAAATCCTAAACCCTGCGCCTCCCTAATCTCGGATCATAAAGAAACAGGCACAAAGCACGGCGGCCAGAATGAGCGTGGTCAAGATCCCCGCGCCCACCTTGTCCCCCGCCGTGATGGCCGACAGGGACGTTGTCGACGTCGTGTCGGTGGTGGTGGTGCCGGCGGACGCATCTCCCGTCGACGTGCCGCCGCTGTCGGTCGTTACGGGGCCGGACACGTTGAAGTTCTTGACCTGGCTGTAGAAGACGGCGGCCAGGCCGGCCATCTGCTGGCCCACGCCGTTCGTGTTGTCCCAGGTCGACCCGTCGACCCAGTGGGAGCCGCAGGCGGTGCCGCTGATGCCCTTGAAGCCGTCCGACGTGGTGGCGGTGCCGTCGCACTGCAGGGCGGCCGCCTTGGCCGAGGCCAGCATGAGCGGGTAGAGCGTGTCGGAGGTGAACGCGGCGACCTGGATGGTGCCGGCCATCCAGCGCATCAGATACGTCTTGAACGACAGCTCGTCGGTGTCGCAGGTGCTCTGCGGCTCGCACGACGGCTCGTACATGACGCTGTTGTTGAAAAAGTACACGCTCGTGCGGTTGACCAGCCCGGCCGTGCGTGCCTGCCAGATCGACGACGCGTTGGTGTAGTTGTACATGACGGCGGCGCCGTGCATCCAGATGCCGGCGTTGTACGAGAACTGCGCCTTGTCGATCGTCGTGCAGTTGGCATTGCTGGCATAGCCGGCGCCGTCGTACACGTTGTACTCGTCGTCGATAAAGGACACGTCTTCCATCCAGTCGTAGATCTTGACGGCCCAGTCGGCATAGGTGGTGTTGCCCGTGTACCGCGCCAGCCGCGCGCCAAGGTTGAAGAAGCAGCCGTTGGCGATGCTGTTCTTGTACGTGTAGCCGTTGTTGAACGTGTAGATCTGCCACCGCAGGCCGCCGCCGCAGTTTTCCTCGTCCCATCGGTTCGCGTACTCGTTGAACACGGCCTGGGCCAGCGCGAGCCACTGCACTCCGTCATCGCCGGGATTCTGAAAGTTGCGCTCCGCGGCCACCATGGCTGCCATGCCCCAAAAGCCCTGGTCGTCGTTTCCTTCCGTCATGGTCTGGTTGGACGGCATGAAGTCGCCGTTGTCGCCGACCTGGTGTTGGATGGCCTGGAACGTCACGTTGACGTAGCTCTCGTCGCCGGTGTAGGCCCAGTACTCAATCATGGTGTCGAAGAGGGCGCCGGCCTCCCACCCTAGCAATCACAGAATGAGCGACGAGACGCGACGAGCAGAGGGGTGAATGGCTGAATTACCCGGGGCCAACCATGATTAGGCGCGGTGGTGGCTTACAGTAATAGGGATCGGGCAGGTTGCCCGGCGTGTCGCCGGTATTGTTGCCGGTGTAGTACTTCATCAGCCCGTAGGCCAGCGTCGCCGCTCCATTCTTGATGGAGGCTGCATTCGTCAGATCGCGTCCTTGTCAAAGGGGGCAAGAGGGCAAGAGGGCAGGAGGGCAAGAGGCGGCGACGTACTGGTCGATGTCCAATCTATATCAACGGCGGCTACTGAGTCGGTGAGGGCCCAGCCAAGACACAAAGCTGCCGTCGTAAAGAGCCGCATGATACGAGAGCAGGAGTCGTCGTCGAGGTGTTGGAAGGGACTCGAGGAACATTTTTTCCAGAAGAAGGAAAAAAAAAGGATCCAAAAGCAAGCTACATTTAAAGGACGACAAGAAAACCAGGGCGGGCCATGTTCCCCATATTCCCCATAGTCATTTCGCTGAAGAGGGCCGCGTCGCCATATTTATTCTTCACGACACACAGTACGTGTTGTGCCGTGTAGCGCCTCCTGCTGCGCCCCTTATGGTGGAGGTCTAGAGTGTCAGTCATATAACGGGTCCCACAAGACTCGTAAGCCTGCTTGAAAAAGGAGGACAGGCCACTTTGGTGCTCCATTTACGGGGCCGCTTCTAGCAGAATGCAGACCACTCGTACACGTCATGTTGGGACGGTGTCTCCAAGGCTTTATATCCCAGGTCCGGGTCTTGGCATTAGGGCAGCGCAAGCTCTCAGGAGTACAAAAAGAAGCTTTTCCAGCCGTCTGATTTGTATGCCGTTAACCGGGAATGGGGCCAACGGATCGCTGTAGACACGTCTCCACTGTCATTTCAGGCGCTTTCGAGTTAGTCCAGGGACAGGAATACGAGCATCTATTATTATAGACCAATCCCCCTGTCTAGCGCATAAATCCATTCGGTCTTTGTCTTCTTGCTCCGTACGTGATGCAAAAATGCCCCTATTTCAGGAAATAGGGGTTGGCGTTAGCTGTATTGCTGAAGAAATAACGATAGCTTGACCCAATGCCTTGGAATCCCTAAAGCACTCATTTTACTGCACGAGTAGAGAAACGGTGTAATTAGCAGGTGCCGGAACTGGTTAATACATAAGCAAGTATAATTAAGCTTTTTCTAACCCGGTCTTTCTTTTCTCCTCACGTTAAGTGCGTTGCATTTGTAAAGCAGTACGCAGTAAGTGCACTAAAGAGCCCCTGGAGTTCAGCCGCCCTGAAAAGAACGTCTTACCGCCTTGCTTTTCTGTCAGGCAGAATCGCTTTATACCGAGTGCTATCGTAAAGGCGGTGAGACAGCTTTTGTAGGGAAGTGCGTAAAGACAAGGCTAGCTCAAAAGAGGAAAGAATGGGTTACCCCGCCTCTCTGACCATCGCCCACTCCTTAGGAGGGAATCACGGAACCGAGTTTGAATACTCGTACTGTTTTATGCGGCACATCGCTGTCCCCGACCACCACTTATCCTACAATGTCATGGACCTGTGCTCCTCAAAAACAGCAACTCAAATTAAATTATGCTGGCAATGGCGCAACCTAGAACAATACTCGTACTCCGCAATTAATTCCTTCAGAATGAAACACACTGTCATGAACATTACATTTCGCCAAACAACATGTCGGGAACAATGGCAATGGAACAACGAGCAAGACGCACGCAAGGTCGCTGCCGATCTGCAGGTACACCTTCTAAGGACGGCCAGTGGAGATTCTCGACCCGGATCCACAGAAGCACTCGACGTGGAGCGCGCCGTGCTTGCCGTCAACCAGAGCCGCTAGCTTCTTGCGACTGTAATCGCCCGCGCGTCGTTAGTTGATCATGTGTCATCGTCGCTAACGATCCTCGACAAACCTTGAGCAAGGCTCAACTAGAAAGAAACACTGACACCAATGTTTTTTCTTTTTCGGCAACGGCGGCGGCGGTGGAGGCATAGCAGGTGTTCTTGGGGGGTCGACAGCCCGGATGAGCTCGGGCTCGTCGTTCTGGACACGTCGGATCGGCAGCGGAAGCGCAACGGGTTGGACGGTAGGTACAGCAGGTGTCCTTCGGGCGTCGACAGCCCGGATGAGCTCGAGCTCGCCGTTCTGGACACGCTGGATCAGCCTCTCGAGGTCTCGGTGCAGGGTGGCTGATGTTGCTCGTTCAGTCGCATCGATCCTCAACAGGTTTCTGTCGATAATGTTCACAACGAGCTCGATGACAGTGCCGCAGCACCGCTTGTCTTTCCGCAGCTCCGCCAAGGCCCTGTTGACCTCCCTGTGCCTCTCAGCCTTGGACTTGTCGGGAACCTTGTTGAAGACGTAAAAGGGGTCTCCCCCCTCATTGCGGAGGGCTCGGAAGCGCGCGAGGCCGCGTTTGCCCAGCAGCCAGATGACGAATTCGAGCATGATGCAGCCGAGGGACCACGAGTCGTATGTGCGCGAGCGGGGCTCGGAGACGCTGAGCTTGTTGGCCTCGGGGCCTTCGTAGGCACGGGTAGATGCCGTGGTCTCCGTGGGCTGGTGGCGGTCTATGGTCGGATGGATGTGGATGCGGGAGATGCCGAGGTCGGTGATGCGCAGAGTGCCCCAAGGGTCGCCGGTGGACGAGAAGTTCAAGATGTTTCCCGGCTTGAGGTCGCCGTGGCGAC
Source organism: Grosmannia serpens (assembly GCA_029299595.1). Taxonomy (NCBI): domain Eukaryota; kingdom Fungi; phylum Ascomycota; class Sordariomycetes; order Ophiostomatales; family Ophiostomataceae; genus Grosmannia; species Grosmannia serpens. Next base: position 137,546 of record JANSMH010000008.1, on the reverse strand, counting down.
AGTTGATGTGGTGGAGCCTCTCCACGCCGTCAACCAAGCCTGCCATCTGCTGCAGCGACCAGAGAACGAGAGGCGGGTCGGCCGGCTGGGAGCGGCCCTCGCGCTGCCAAAAGTCCTCGAGACTGCCGCCGGCGGCCCAGGGAAATATGATGACGCATGCCCCCGCGCAACTGGCGAGGTACTGGGTGATGTGGGGACTGTTGAGCTTTCGCACCTTGTCAAGGTTCTCGAGCTCTTCCTTGAACATCGAGTCCTTTGCGAACTTCTTGATGGCAACAGGCGAGGGGTCCTGGCCGTTGTTGCCGCTCCAGTGCCCTGGCTGCAGGGTGGCTTTGTATACAGTGTTGTTGTCGGTTTCGCTGATCTTGTCGCAATGGAATGGCAGGCCACATTCGCTACGGAGCTTAATATGGGCTGGTCCGTCCGTCTCAAATTCCAGCACCGGCGCCAGGACCAGCCACTGCATATCCAGGAAAAGTTGACGGCCACTACCAGACCATCTTTTGAAGAGGTACGACCACTTGGCGCTTGTGCGGTCCAGTGGCAGGGCGGCGTCGGTAAGGCCGCCGCTGAGCAGGTTTTTGATCTCGCTCCCCTTGTCAATCTTGACGAGAATGACAATTACTCGCTTTGCCCCTTCAATCTTAGTCGAGAGAGAGTCATCCCAGAGATCACTAAGCGCAGCCTTGACCCTCCCGGGAGTGATGTTCCTGTTGATGCTGTCATAGGTGATATAATCTTTCCCAGTCAAGTTGCATTTCATGGTTTCCAGCCCATCACCTAGAAAGTCTTCCATAGTGCTAATATCGGTTGAATCCGGAAGTCAAACGTGAATCGCGGCGAGAGAGACTCGGCTATTTAACTGCGGCTCTGCATCCTATCTGGCTTTGATACTTGCCGAATATCTGCTCCAAGTGCCAAGACACGGGAACTTGTAGCGTCCCTTGTCGAGTGATACCTTGCATACATCCTGCATACATCACATGCAAAGCTACATTCTTTCGTGTGCTCAAGCCTTCCCAGAGTGTGAATCGTTCACGCTTCCTGATGTAGAATGTACGCTGCCGTTTTGTACTAGTCTCAGCCTTCTCTGCCAATGTGACTGTCAGCTTCGAGTGAGACCCGCTCTGATGCAACGACGGCGGAGTCTGTTTTCAGCCAATCAATGCCGTCAACTCCGCCCGCTTTGTGCCCAAGTCATCATGATGGTCCCCTCCCCCACTTCGGTCTTGTCCGGATCAAAGCAAAAACAAGCAGCAAGGCGCTTCAATCACTAGTTCCTTATCAAGAAGAAATTGTGGCGAGGTCGTTCTTTCGTCTGACACATGAATTAGCGTGCCGGTTTGATCCCGCACGTTTGATAGGCATGGCCGCTGACTTAAAAATCGAGCAGAATCCGACAGCAGTTGAGTGCCCAACATGCGTTTCTTCGTTTTCTTCAAAAAAGCAAGACGCGTCTCGCCAGACAAGGCACGCCGCAAGCCGACCATCGATATCAACAATACCACGGCGCGGCCAGAGTCGAAAGAGTGTGTCGGCGACTCCTCACCGAAGCACGAAATGGGACCCCAGGCAGCCTTAGAAAAGCTTCTTTGGCTCAAGAAAGAGATCGGTAATATTCTAGTGAATCCCGGAGGAGATAATAGCAGTTTCTTCCCGGAGGGAACTATTAAAAATCTCATTTCAACGTCTGTCGTGGAGAAAATCCTACCAGATTCGGCTGAATCCCTAGTCGGCTACGTCTGCAAGAATGCCCCCTTCGCCTTTTCATACCTCGCGCGCAACTCTATCAGGGGCATGGATCTGCCGATGATTTCACAGCTGCTTGAACATATCAGATACTGTGACACCATGCTCCCCTCCCTGGTCGACGATGCAAGAATTCAGGCGTTGATAGCAGATAGCCCACCTAGTACGGACTACACGACCATCGACTACGAAACAGTAAAGGAGGCACTCAAAGCTTTTTGTTCGGGTTCGGCGTGGGAATATATTCCAGTGCACTTCAAACAAGAAGATTATGATGATTTTGGAGATAAACTCCGCATGCCGTTTACATACTGCAAGGAGAAGGGCCAAGAGACCAACTATAGCGTAATGCTGGAGTGCCGAGTTCAGAAAGAGCATCTTGAGCTTTCTATGGTATGACCTTTGACCTTTGTTAGTATGTTACAAACGCTAACGATCCAGGGAGTAACTACCGACCCGAAAGGAAACTTCCATGTGGCTGTTAAAAAGCTGAAATCGAACGATGAAGAAGATGAAGGCAAAGCTATCATCGAAGAGGAAGTAAAGGCTTTGAAGCTAGCCAAGAATCTCAAGACGGAACACATTATTAAATTCATCACCCATTACAAATGGAAGGGCAAACATTATCTCATGTTCCCCTGGGCCAGCCATGGTGACCTAACAGAACTATGGAAAAACAACAAGACGCCGCCTGCTCTCAGTAAGGAGGTCATCCTCTGGATGTTGGAGCAGTTTATTGGCATGGCGGGAGCCATTGAGGAGTTGCATAACAGGGCTGGCGATGATCAGAATAAGAATTGCCGCCACGGTGATATCAAGCCACAGAATATCCTGTGTTTTGGCAAGGCAGACGACCCACTCACCTGCCTCCGTCTCGTCATTGCAGACGTCGGCCTGGCTCGGATCCACGAAAAGGTCACCAAAGACCGGTCTCGCACGAAACCATCGTCATCGACAATAATGTACGAAGCCCCCGAGATGGAATTGTACAATAATGAGCCCAAATCGCGGGGCATTGATGTCTGGTCAATGGGCTGCGTTTTCTTCGAGTTTATCGTGTGGTTGCTCTACGGCTACGATGCTCTCGGCCTCTTCAGTGGAGACCACGGACAGAACTCATTTTATACTACTGAAAGAGACGCAACCGGAACTACCACGGTTGTGCATCCTGGTGTGCTTTATTGGATCGATCACGTCAGAGACAACGATTGGCGATGCTCCGAGGGAACGCCCCTGCGGTTGGTGGCTGACCTCATCGCCACGCGGCTGCTGGTGGTCGCCGTTCAGAAACAGGCCGAATCACCTCCCGACAACGAAAACGGCCCTGTAAATGATATAAGCGGCCCTTCCCCTTCAATTGTCGTGAGAAGCGCCACGTTTCGCGAAAATGTGGTCAACAACAACAGCACCGTGCGTATGACGTCGAAGGAGATGAAAGAAAGCCTGCAGGAAATCAAGAGTGTCGCAGAACGTGCAGAGATCTACGGAGATCATACAAAGGAGATACCACGGGCACCCAGGAGCTACGCCGCCAACAACCTGGGTGTTCCCAGCGGGCAGAACAACCCAGTGAGTTTGCCTAGTCTTTGACTTGAGCCGAGCTGACATATAGGCTACACGTCGATGAAACCGTTGGCAAAGTACATTAACTAACAACCTCCAAGGTTGGAAAGGATGTAAGGAAACAGTAATGTGGATCGAGATTGGCCCTGACACGCTTTTGTCTGGTAGTATGTAAGTTGATGGCTTTCTTACTGAACTATAGGAGCGCAGCTAATTATAGCAGAGAGTGAGCACATTCCTCTCAATGTTGGATGGGATGTATTGCTAACGACTTTAGTTTGTGAGCGATACTCAAATGCTAAATGATACTGTGACTAATGCGCTTTCAAGACGGTCAGTTAAGCTAGGAACGAGTTACATGGAACACTGACTAACACGTCTAGCCGGTATGTCGCCCATCTACATCACCGGGCTCCCACTAATGTCACCAGCTGAATGACCGATGGGAGTACACCCCAGACACAGATTTGGCCATAAATCTTGTTGGCACTCTCGACTCGAACGATCTTTTTCCCGCAGAGCTTTCTCGCCTTTGTGACCGTTGTCATTACCTGCAGTTGCTCGCGTCGAGTCTTGAATTCCAAGACACATGCGACGACCTCTCTAGACGAGAAAAAGAAGATCAGTGCGCCCTCTGTTCTCTTCTGTTCAAAGGCATACATAACCGCGTAAAAAGCGGCCGTTCTGCTGTAAACTTCATCAAGATTGGCAACCGTTTGACCATCCGCGACCAGAAGCCGGTTGCCCTCATCTACTCCACTCCAAGTACCTGTCTTCCATCCATACTTTCCTGTCTGTCTCTTTCCGTCTATCTTTTCTCTCCGCCCTCTCGTGCTAACCAGTAGGATCCTACGCATTTTACCCCACGCTTCCAGTGGGCATCCCGAAACTGCCGGTGCCTGGGAGCCCAACACACCTTGGCATTCTCAAGTCGTGGGTTCGCGACTGCGATGAAACGCACCAGTGTTTACCAAAAGATGTAGGCTTCCTGCCCACGAGGCTGTTGGAAGTCTTGGATAGCGGCAACATTCGCCTTGTGGAAATCCCCCGCGGCCACACAAGACGGGGAAGCTACGTCGCATTATCCCACCGCTGGGGAGAGCCTGAGCAGCACGCGCAGTTCTGTGCCTACACAACCAACATTGAGCAGCTGCGAAGGGGTGTTGCGGTGGCTACGCTACCTCGGAGCTTCCGGGATGCCGTGCACATCACGTGCGGCCTCAACCAGCGATATCTCTGGATCGATTCGCTCTGCATCCTCCAGGACGACGACGAAGACAAGAAAATCGAGTTCCAGCGGATGGAACGCGTCTTTAGCTCGGCCTACGTGACGATAGCGGCCACCTGCGCCACTGGCAGCAACGACACTTTTCTCAAGCCGCATCCCTCGCGCAAGTATGTGTCTATGACGGGGTACACCATCTGCGAGCCCATTGACGACTTTGGCGGCGACGTCGAACAGAGCGAGCTCAACAAGCGCGGCTGGGTGCTGCAGGAGCGCGCGCTGTCGCGGCGGACCATCTACTTTACGAGCAAACAGACCTACTGGGAATGCGGTGGCGGCGTGCGCTGCGAGACGATGACGCGGATGAAAAAGTAGCCTCTCTCTCCCCTTTGATCCTCGGCCGTTCCCAGACGCTGACCAACAGCCCCAAAGCATCCTTCCTGGGCGACCCCTTCTTCCCGCAGTCGCTCAGCGCCTTTGTCCGCGGCAAGCGGATCAAGCTGTTCCAGGGCCTCTATGAGCGCTATACGGGCCTCGAGCTGTCCTTTGTTTCGGACCGGCCCAACGCCATCCGCGGACTCGAGAACCGCCTCCTCGACACTTTTGGCACCACTGGTGGCTTTGGCGTCTTTGACGTTTACCTGAAACACTCCCTGCTTTGGCAGCGGCCGGAAGGGGGGGTGCTGCAGCGCATAACCTCGTTCAAGCAACTGCCTGTGCCGCCGTCCTGGTCTTGGATGGCCTACACCGGGGTCATCCAGTACATGGAGGTGCCCCTGGGGAAGGTCACCTGGCGCAACGACATCATTTCGCCGTTTCTCAATCCGGCAGGAGACGACCGCGCGCCCGAGCTCCAGGCTCCCGTCTGGGACATTGTAGATCCGCACACGCCAGGGATAATTCTGGACGAGCCGGCCGAGGACTCTTGTCCTTGCCAGTGCATCGTCATGGGAAAGAGCGCAGAGCAGCTCGAGGACAATGAACAAGATCACTTTGTGCTGCTGGTGCGGCCCGTCGCGGGTAGGGACCTCTACGAGCGTATGGGCGTGGCCATTCTGAAACGGAAGTGCATTGATTTTGGAAAGAGAATGGAAGGACGGATACGATAGTTTGGATGGGACTTGGACGGGTGGTGTGCGTTGTTCTGCGATTCCAATCAGGCTATTATGAGGCCCAATCGATTTTGTAACCACGGCCCCTTTTTTCTTTTTCAGGACAAATTCCTGTTCCGGGTTGGCTCGGCTTTCCAAGTCCGCCTTTTACCTATTTCTTTGCTAGCAATGCCAAATCTAGGGCGTACAATGTACCAGGTCAGAATTGAGCTAGATTTTGCCCTCTTTAAGAGCTTATACTCCGGCCATCTCACCTGGACAGCCAGAGAACAGAAGGCAAAGCTCGAGACTATGATGCCTGCAGGCTGCTCTATCCAAGTTCCGTCGCTGTAGTAGTAAGGCAGTCAGACTCCTCTGCGATATCAAACGTTGTCTGCAGCACCAACTCTTCCTTTGCGCCTCAATTAGTCCTACACTACCTACATTGTATTCCTTGGGTTGTGAAGCATCGGGCATACCAAGCTGGCAGGGCTTAGCACATATCTTGATCCGGGCGTCGCTCTCACACTGCTATATTGCGTCCCAGAGCAGGGATAAGGGTGCTTGTCTCTGCTAGCATAGCCTACAACGGCAGCCAGGCACTTGTTAGTGCTTTCTGTGCGTCGTATGGCCACCGTGTGCTTAGACCATGGCCCATACATGTGAGAATGTCGTCTAAGGGGAAGGTTTAGCAGGCGTGGCGGTTGCTACGTAGAGATCAAGTTTATTCAGTAGTCAATACCAGCTTTGGGTTGTATCGTACTGGGGGCCATACACGTTCCTCGGGAGCTGAGCAACAGCAAACGTAAGCATCGTGTTGGTAGCAGATACCGTTCAGCAACAGCCCATGGTCAGCAAGGGGAAGCAGCAAGAGATCCACATTCCCGGATTGGACCAAGGACCGGGGTAGTAGCGGAACTGACCCGCCCACTTCGCTCTTGATGGAGCGCGCATTGGCGCTGGAATAAGCGCTGTGCAAAGTAGACTATCGCGCACGATCTTACGAGTAGAGTTTTGCCAAGCCTTTGGGTTCGCTAGATGTGCCGCATCGCGAAAACCCTCGAGGTTGGGGATCCCATAGCTGCGGAATACCACTTGCTTCAGAGCTTTCTCGTGCCTATGAAGTAAATTTCAGACTGTTGTGCTTAGTCAGAGGTCATGTGCGGCGATTTCAGGCATTGTCACATGTCCTGTGAGAACGAGAATTTTTTTTTACAGGCCTGTGGCCCTTGAAGACCACACACCAATCTCTCTTCTTGCTGGATTATTGTCTCTATCCGGCCCCTGGTTTGGCTTGCCATGGGAGTAATGGAAGAGACGGCTGAAAGTACTCAAAATGGTGGTGAAAGTGTATTGTACTGTGCTATCTTTTTCTCTGTTCCATCCATGAGGTAGTTTCCACCCTCTTTTATTACTGCCTAAGGCACAAGCCTCACAGCCCAATGGGGAGCCTTGATTAGCCCAGCCCTTAGCCCGTACGCGATTTTCCTCTGCACGTCACCCCGCCAATCCGCCGAAAAAAATTTCGTCTTGAGCATACTCCGTGTATCTTGCATTTTGGCCGTTAGATCCCAGCCCACTTTGACCTGCCGATGCTCAAAGAATTGTATGGAATTATCACCACTCGTCTTCCGGCTCTACTCGGCACCGTTTCAACCACGAGTGTAGTGACACTGGCCACTAACCCGTGTTTGCTCCCGTGTTTGCTCCCGTGTGTCCTCCTTAGCCTCTGCGGCTATCGCGTCCCAACTAAGATCGAAATTTCCACAAGATCGCAAAGCATACCATACTCCAAAAAATTAGCAACGTGATCGCCACATATAGTCAGTCCGTGCACACGCTGGTCCTACCAAGTTCCCGCTGAATTGCCGGAATACGCCGTTGCACCTCCCACGAAGATCCAACCGCAACGTGATACCATGTGTGGTGTCTCTGCCATTTTAGTATGTTCTTTCTATGACGTATCCGTGCCCGGGGAGGCGTCCCGAGAAACGAGAGCCCTATACGCCAAGTACAGGAGGGAAACGCGCTGACTGTCTTGACAGCTGGCCGACTCGAAAGCCCCTACGGCTGCCATCGACCTACACGAGTCCCTCTATTATCTTCAGCATGTCAGTCATCCGGTCACCAAAATACTTCGATGAAGCTCCATGAAGCGTTGAATTGGAGGAATGCTGACATAGCAACAGCGCGGTCAAGATGCTGCGGGCATTGCTGTATGCCAGGGTGGAAGGGTCTCCCAGTGCAAGGGTCTAGGCATGGCCAGCAAAGTGTTTGATGACGGTAGACGCGTGTCGGCGGCGACCCTGCCTGGCTTCATGGGGTAACTCGTGACCGCAAGCCCTCTGGCGGCCCAGTGAAGAAGGAACAGAGCTGACATTGACAGAATTGCCCATGCGAGGTACCCTACTGCGGGTTCCTCATGTGCGTACGTTCAATTGGAGTTTGGACTCCTGCCTCGGACCCAATTTTGTGCAGACACCTGTTAACAGCGCCTTGACTGCAGAGCGGAAGCACAGCCCTTTTTCGTCAACTCCCCGTACGGCTTGTCTATGGGCGTGAACGGAAACCTCGTGAATGCGCCGGAGCTGGTCAGATTCTTGGACCACGAGGCCCGGCGCCACGTGAACACCGACTCTGACTCGGAACTCCTGTAGGGCTATCTGTCTGCTACAGTTTGGTCTTTTTTGCTAACCCAGCCTCCCTATTTCAGGCTCAACGTTTTTGCCTATGCACTTGGCGAACTGGGGAAAGTCCGAGCCAATGTGGACGACGTCTTCACTGCCTTGCGCGAGGTATATGCACGGTGTCAAGGCGCTTTTGCCTGTACCGCAATGCTTGCTGGCTTTGGAATCTTAGGCTTCCGGCATGTCTTGTCCCACCGCGCCTTTTCTGATGATATGACTAATATATCTGACCGGCTTTATAGTGATGCGAACGGCATTCGGCCTCTTTGCCTCGGGTCTCGGCCATCGGACACAATAGAAGGCGCCATGGACTATTTTCTGGCCTCAGAATCGATTTCTTTGACGCAGCTTGGATTCAGAGATGTTGTGGATATCTTGCCGGGCCAGGCTGTCTTTTTAAAGAAAGGAGAGGCTCCCCGTTTCTCGCAAATCGTGGAGCCGAGGTCTTACACCCCTGACCTGTATGTCCAAGTTGTCCCGAATAAGCGGCAATGGTTACTGATCAGTTTGCAAGATTTGAATTTCTTTACCTGGCAAGGCCTGATACGTTGATGGATGGAATATCTGTCCATCGCAGTCGGCAAAACATGGGGCTCAAGTTGGCAAACAGGATGAGACAAGTGCTGGGAGAGGATGGGGTTCGGGATATTGATGTTGGTGAGTGTCTCGATATTGCAGAGATTATCTGGCATATCTTTCAGGTCGGAGGCTCGCTAACTTGATGCTATTAAGTCATCCCCATTCCGGAGGTAAGCTTCACCTACATACCACTTCTGTATGCCGTTACTGATGAGCTCCTATCATTAGACGAGTAATACGGCCGCTGCTACGTTAGCCAAGGAGCTTTCAAAGCCCCTCTCAAATGCATTTGTCAAGAACAGATACATCTACCGCACATTCATTGTACGTGGCTGCCTCTACATATGTCGACCTTGGACAATGCTGATTCCTTTTTATGTAGCTCCCCGGCCAGAAGGCACGGCAAAAGAGTGTTCGTCGGAAGCTGTCGCCCATTGCATCAGAATTCAGAGACAAGGTCGTGTGCCTTGTAGACGACAGCATTGTACGGGGGACGACCTCGCGCGAGATTGTACGTGAACCTTTCTCTGATTCATAGCACAAGCGTGGCGGCCTGATTTATTCTTACCTGAAGGGGCTTCCTTACTGATTTTTCTTGTCTAGGTTCAAATGGTTAAGGAATGCGATGCGAAGCGCATCATCCTCGTGTCCTGTAGCCCAGAAATCGTCCATCCACACGTGGTAAGTGATGCAACTGCGCCAAGAGCCATGGACTTCTTCCCTGGCTCCCCGACTTGGAAATACCTGTTAACCCAAGTCCTCTAGTATGGCATTGACCTTGCCGACACGGCTCGTGAGCACTTTCCCATGCAGATATTCTACTCACCAGAACCAATTCTAACACAATGCCTCGGAAGAACTGCTCGCTCACGGCAGGACACTGGAAGAGATGACGGACCTCATTCAATGTGATGCTTTGGTGTTCCAGACGCTTGAGGACTTGAAGGCAGCTTGCATAGAAGCAGCAGACGGAACGAGCAAGGTCCAAGACTTTGAGGTTGGTGTCTTTAGCGGCCAGTACAAGACCCCCGTGCCCGCCGAATATTTCGCCCGTTTGAGTGGACTGCATGGAAACGGGATGGAGGGCATGGCCATCGCAGATCACGGGGGAAACTCCGGCGCCGTCCTGGTCGCGAGCAGCGGTCCTATGAACGAAATGGTGCGCCATGACGAGGACATCAGGTATGCATATGCTCTGACCGCCGATGCGTCAAAACGGACGTTGGAAGGCTGATAATCTTGCAGTCTCTTCAACAACCACCGGCCCTAGGTTCCGCCAGGTCCTTGGTCTTGGGTCTGGTCAGACGGTGCATTGTTCGTGGCCAAGGGACTGTTTTAGTGCCTTTGCAAAGAGGGAGAGAACGATGGCCTGGCACTGGCTGGCGGTACTAAGTAGGGTATAGAGTTTTGGGCGGGGGTTTTTCTTAGATATGCCTTCGCAGGGCAGATGAAAGCTGTCGCGGAGTTTCGATAGAGATTCGTCATCTTTTGCTTTTCTTCTGTTTTGAAAAAGAAAGACGAGGGAAAAGGACAGCATCACCTAAACAAAAGAATGGAGCATTAGAGTCTGATTTGCTTTACTAAAATACCTTTCCCTAAGAAGTAGTTCTGCACAGTACACAACACAGGTTAGAACAGACCCTTGCTATTTGCAGTCGATTATCAACATCTGCGTAAACTTCGTCGTGCCGTTTGATTCGTCTGCCAATCTAGGCAACAGCAGGACAAACATGGCCTCGGCCCTCTGCGCAAAGGCGAAGCATCCAGGCTGTCAGCAGGTGGGGTTTAGGCGTTTAGGACCAGCCTCGCTTTGGGGGCAACAGTGGGGTCTTTAGGGGTTGCAGCGGCTACTGGCCAGGGCGACCCTAAGAAGAAGGAGCGATCGCGCGCGGACCTCATTGAATCTGGAAAGCGGGCAGAAATTTGGAGAATGAGAGCCAAGCACACGATTCTTTCTGTTCTGGTCTCTGAGCCTGCGATGGATTGCAGACTCTCTCAGCGGGCACCGTCAAGCATCAAGCATCGATCCTGCGATGGGCGGGCCATCCGTCAAGCAGGGGTGGGAGGGGGCAGTGCAGCGGCCTGGTCTGCGGCCGCCTGGCGCAGCGGCCGGGCGATGGCTCCATGTCTGCCCGACGAATGATTTCGCGATGCAGCAGTGCTGCACAAGCCTTTCTGCGGGCGCTTCTGTGAGCCCGTCCGTTGCGCTTAAAAGGGCGAGCATCGCCCCCGTGAGCTGCAGAGAGCGTGCTGGGAGGTTTTTGGAGGCAAAGCAGCCAGTCGTGTCCGCTCCGCTCCGACAGCCAGCCAGCAGACGAGAGCAGGTCGACAAATCCGGTGACGCGTATCCGCTGCATCCATGGCAGAGCTGGCGCTTGCGATTGTCGGGCTGGCGGTGGCGGTGCCGACGATTATCGAGCCGACGGTGCGCTCGATCCGCTTCATCCGCGAGACGCTGCACAAGTACCGCTCGACGGACACGATCCAGACGCGTCTCGTGCTGCAGCTGGACCTGCACCTGGTGCAGGTCGAGAACCTGACCATGTTCATCTACGGCCCGGGGGGCGGCGACGGGGGCGGCGACGGGGGCGTCCAGCAGGGCCACGGCGGGCTGGCGGCCACGCTGGACGCCACGTCGCGGGCGGTGCTGAGCCGCGTCATCAGCACGCTCGGCTGTCTGCTGGAGGACTTTGCCGAGCAGCTGGCGACGGCGCTCGACGTCCGCGGCGGCCGCGTCACGGGACGGGCGCGGCGGCTGGCCTTTGCCTTTCGCGGCCGCAGCGACCCGCTGCAGCAGCTGCTGCGCGAGCTGGAGTCGTGGGAGCGCAGCTTCAGCAACGTCGTCTTCTCGGCCTGTCTGGCCGCAGGGCGCCGGCTCCCGCTGGGCCTCGACGGCGTGGCGGCGGCGGCCGTCCCTCCTTCTCCGCCGCCGGTCTACTCCGCCCTCGAGGCGCCCGCGACACGCCGTCCCATCGCCGAGGACCTCGCCGAGCTCCTCCAGCGCTGCTGCGTCCTGAAGCAGCCGGCGGCCAGCGCGGCCCCGCTGCGTCTGGCCCCCCTGTCCCGGGACGGCTGCGTGCCCGTGCCTCGCTCCGGGCTGCTCTTCCGCGCCGGGCCGGAGCCGGCGCTCCTGCTGGAGACGCACCAGCCCGGCTCCGTCATGGCCAACACGGACGCGGAGACGCGCAACATTGCCGCCTTCCTGCGCGGGGCCAACCCCCGGCTCGTGGCCCTGCTGCCCTGCCAGGGCTTCTTTGTCGAGACCGAGGAGCAGCGGTTCTACAACCCCGACGGCAGCAGCTTCTCGCTGCCGTCCTGCAGCACGCGCACGCTCGTCTTTGCCGTGCCGCCGGGGCTCGAGGCGCCGCGCTCGCTGCGCGACGTGCTGCTCGAGGCGCGCACGCTCGGCGTCCGACACCCGCTGGACGAGCGCCTCGCCCTCATGAAGAAGCTCGCCTCGGCCCTGCTCTTCATCCACACGGCCGAGCACATCCACAAGAGCATCCGGGCCGACAACGTGGTGCTGCTGCGGGAGGCGGATGCAGACACCGAGACGGGGGCTGACCAGAAGGAATATGGTGCCCCCAAGACGCCCGACGCCAGGCTCGGCGAGCCGTTCCTCGTCGGCTTCGACCTCAGCCGCCAGGAGGCCCGCCACTCGGACCTGATGCCGACGGTCGACCTGCACAAGACGTACTACCTCCCTGTCGACCGCCAGGGCGACCCAGTCCGTCGCTACTCCATGCTCGACGACATCTACTCGCTCGGCGTGCTGTTCCTCGAGATTGCCCTGTGGCAGTCGCTGGTGCGGTTGGAGCCGCCGCAGGAGCAGCGCCCAGACACGCCCGGTCTCGACATGGGCGACGACGAGGACGAAGGCGGGAGGTGGGTGGGCACCAGCCTGCTGCTCGACCGCAACGGATACCCTCTCCGTCCCCAGGCCCTGCACAAGCGCCTCGTCGCACTCGCTCTCAAGGACGTGGCGCGCCGCATGGGCTCCGTCGTGGCGGGCCTCGTCGTCTCGTGTCTGACGTGTCTCGATGCCAGCAGGGACGAGTGTGGCAACGAGTGGACCTCTTTTGGCCAGCGCGACGACCTGGCTGACCAGGACGGCATCGTGCTCGGCCAGGCATACATCCGCAAGGTCATCATGGTCCTGGACACGGTATCCCTGTAGGGATTTCGTCATTTCGGATCTCGCCTGCAACCTATCTGCTGGAGCCCGCGTCCGCTCTGAGGCTCTCCGGCGTGTCTGCTTGATGCCTCCAGTCGGCCTGCCGAAAAGGGGCAAGATCTTTGACCCCGTCATAGACCCGCTGCAACACCGGGTACTCGTCGAGGCAGACGTCCCAACGCAGCGCGCTCTCCACGGCCGGGGCCAGGAGCACGTCGGCGAGCGTGAGGCTGTCGCCCACGGCGTATGTTCCGGCGCTCGTCTGGAGGAGGGCTTCGAGCGAGGCGAACGCCAGCGCGGCGTGCTCGTGGACCCAGGCCGTTCTGTCGACGCCCTGGGCCTCGACGCGTCGGAGCATCGAGAGGTTGACCTTGGGCTGGTAGTCGACGGCGACGAGGTTGACCAGGTCGCGCACGCGGGCGCGCTGCAGCGGCTGGTCGGCGGGCGGCAAGAGCGGCGTGCGGTCCGGAAAGGCCTCCTCGAAGAACTCGAGGATGCTGACGGACTGGCGGATCAGAAGGTCGGGGCCGTCGGGGCGGCGCACGACGAGGGTCGGCACCGTGGCCGAGGGGTTGATCTGGGAGACAAAGCGAGACGCGTGCTGGGCGCCGTCCAGCAGGTTCACATACGCAAACGTGAGCGGGATGCCCTTGATGGCAGCGGCAATGCGGACACGAGTCGCACACTGCGCCCGGAAGTACGTGTAGAGGGTGAGCTCGCCGTCCTCGAACGCCATGGCCGGCACGTTGTCTGGGCGGGAGGCGAGGGGCCCATGCAGGCCTGCGTGTCACGGGTCAATAAATACATTGAATCCAGCCAGCTGTTGGTCATGTGCAGTAAGACGTCTTACATTCGAGTTGTCATTTGTTCAGCGGGAGATGGCAGTAAAACTTGGTCCGGCTACCGTCGGAATTGGCTGGCGGAATCGGTTCGACACGGCACAAATCCACCAACGGAATCGGAATACACCAACACACGTCACCTGGCAGCTTGCCATGCTGCACGACGCGCAGCGAGCTGGTTCTGCAGCGTTTGTTTCCACTGTTGGCGTTCTGTCCGCTTCTTTACCTTTGACCTAGGGCTCGTGAACGACACGCAGGCAGCAAGAAGGCAGGCAAGCAAGCAGCAAGAAGAAAGCAAGAAGAAGCAACAAGCAGGCAAGCAGGAAAACAGGAAAACACACAAACACAATGACCGAGTCCTGGCTAGACATACCGGCAGAGTCTGGCTTCTCGCTGGACAACATCCCCTTTGGCATCATCAGCCACGCCGGCAGCCCGCAGCCCCATGCGGCCGTGGCCATTGGCGACCACGCGCTCGACCTGCAGCTCTTTGCCGAGGGTGACGGCTTCTGCGGCCTGCGCGAGGCGACGCCCAGCGTGCTGCAGACGTTTTGCGACCCGACGCTGAACCGCTTTGCCGCGCTGGGCCGCCCGCTGCACAAGCAGGTGCGGGCGTACCTCCGCGTCGTGTTTGCGCGGGACACGCCCTGTGGCCATCTTCTGCGGGACAACGGGTCCCTCCGCGCGGCCGGCCTGGTGCCGCTGTCGCGCGTGGAAACACACCTGCCGCTGCAGGTCGGCGACTACACCGACTTCTACGTCGGCCGGAACCACGCGTACAACGTGGGCGTGCTCTTCCGCGGGCCCGACAACGCGCTGCAGCCCAACTACGCGCACCTGCCGGTCGGCTACCACGGGCGGGCGTCGTCGGTGGTCGTCTCGGGCACGCCGGTGCGGCGGCCCTGGGGCCAGGTGCGCGACGCCGGCAGGGCGCCCGTCCACCGGCCCAGCCGGCGTCTGGACCTGGAGCTGGAGCTGGGCGCGTTTGTCTGCCGGGCCAACGCGCTCGGCGCGCCCGTGCCCGTGGCCGCGGCCGAGGACCACCTCTTCGGCTACGTGCTGCTCAACGACTGGTCCGCCCGCGACATCCAGGCCTGGGAGTACGTCCCGCTGGGCCCGTTCAACGCCAAGAACTTTGCCAGCACCATCAGCGCCTGGGTCGTGCTCGCCGACGCGCTGGAGCCGTTCCGGACCGAGGGCATCCGCAACGACGGCGCCGTGCTGCCCTACCTCCGGAGCCCGACCGCGCGCAGCGTCTTTGACATCCACCTCGAGGTCAGCCTCCAGAGTATGTGACCTGTTGCCCTGTGGCGGAGAACCCCCCGTCCGCTGACCCCCCGTCCGCTGACCCCCCTGTCCAGCCGACAAGGCAGACGAGCCGTCGGTGATCACGCGCTCCAACGGCAGGCATCTGCTCTGGTCCTTTCCGCAGATGCTCGCCCACCACACCGCCGGCGGCTGTCCTCTCAACCCGGGCGACCTCCTCGGCTCCGGCACCATCAGCGGGCCCGACAGCGGGTCCCAGGGCAGCCTCCTCGAGATCACCAGCGGCGGCACCAAGCCCATCGTCCTCTCCGGCGGCGAGACCCGCACGTTTCTGGCCGACGGCGACGAGGTGACGATCCGCGGATGGTGTGAGCGCCCCGGCGTCGGCAGAGTTGGCTTTGGCGAGTGCAAGGGCAAGATCCTGGCACCCTGGCCGTCTGGCTACAGCACGTAGTTGAGCAGGTATGATAAATATGACTTCTTCTGGAAGATTGTTGCAGACAGAGAGGGATGTATCTGTCGAATGGGTTGTATGTGGAGGCCTGTGCAGTGTGATGGAAAGGTATCTTCTTACATGTACTATGGCGCAGGCTGGCATCCCTTGGAAGTAGACACACGAATACACAAGTGCACGCAACCCAATAATCTGACGATATCAGCTACATCACTGGCTGTCTGATCAAGATTCTATTGCCTTCCTGAGAGATGCCAAATCGACATCATGCTGGAATGCTCTCTTCAGGGTTGAATGCGTTCTTTTCTTTATATCGACTCGGCTTTTGCCAACCAAACCTATCGCAGCTCCCGTGTCCTCTCTTCGGCCGTCGCAATCCACTCGTCCAGCTGGGCCGTGTTTCGTGGCTTGAAGCGGATCTTGAACTCCCGCGGGTCTACCGTCAGCGAGGTCGGATTTCTGCTGCACTCGATGGGATCGATGATGGGCGCGTCGGCCGGGTTGCTGCTGGGCAGGATCTCAAACGCGGTGATCAGCCGGATGTAGGCCGTGTACAGCTCGCGGTTGGCCAGATGCGAGCCGGCACACATGCGCGAGCCGGCGCCGTAGGCGTAGTGCGGCGTGCCGGCCTCGCTGTCGTCCAGGAAGCGCTCCGGTATGAACTTCTTGGGCTCCTTGAAGCGGGCCTCGTCATAGTTGGCGGCATAGGTGTTCTGGGGGGGAGAGTCAGTGCTGGTCCAGGCAGGGGGAATAGGCTCGCGATCGTACGCACCATGTAAAAGGTTGTGCCGGCCGGAATGACGGCGTTCTCGTACGGAATATCCTTGACGCTGGTGCGCGGCAGGCAGATGGGGATGACGGTCCAGAAGCGCAGCGTCTCCTTCACGAGGGCGGTGACATAGGGCACCTTCTCCTCGACGAGGCACTTTTCCCAGCAGTCGCCGGCGGGGTAGACCTCCTCGATGGCGCCGAGGGCCGTCTTCTGGATCTCCTGGCCGTGGACGGTCGAGAGGTAGGCCAGGCCCATGACCAGGTTGCCGGGCACGGTGTCGAGGCCGGCCGAGACCATGGTGAGGCAGATGGACTTGATCTCGGCGTCGTTCAGCTTGGCGTCGGGGTCCTTGAGGATGTTGCCGGTGATGCAGGGCTTGTCGGTGCGGCTGGCGATGCGCTGCTGGAGGCCGTCGAGCAGGAGGGTCAGATAGCGGTCGCGGCGCAGGCGGTACTCGTCGGCAGACGCGTTCTGGCGGCCGGCGATGCGCAGCAGCGGCACGTAGTCCTGCCAGTTGTTGCTGGTGGAGCGGAAGTTGGAGATCTCGCGCTCGACGTGGGTGATCTCGTGCAGCAGCTCGCTGTCGACGGTGCCGTCGATGCGGAAGCCGTAGTTGAGCGTGAGGGACGTGTTGAGGGCGAAGCGGGCAAAGTAGGGGCTGGGGTCGACCTCGCGGCGGCCGTCGCTGCAGTCGTCGCGCAGCTCCTTGATGCTGACGGTCGACTCGAGGTCGAGGATGGGCATGTACGACTGCACGGCCGGCCGGTTGAGCGCGGTGCCGGCGGCCCTGCGCCGGGCCTTGCAGGAGTCGTCCCAGGGCGAGGTGCCGATGGTGAAGCCCTGCGACGAGGAGACGACGGCGTGGAAGGTGTGGAAGGTGGGACGCGAGATCAGCGCCGACTGGTGCTTGATCCAAAAGTGCTTGACCGTGTCGTACGTGTTGACGTAGACCACCCGCTGCGAATTCGTGGTCAGCGATGCCGGAGAAGGGAGGAATCGGGCAGAGAGGACTGGCCTGGCTTACCCTGTTTCCCAGACGTGTCTGGAAGACGGGCCCGTACCTGGCTGCCCAGGCCTGGGCCACGCGGGCGTGGTCGGTGCCGAGCTGGATCAGGTTGCCAAAGACGGGGACGCCGGGGATCTCGGCCAGGTTCTTGATCTTGGGCGTGTCGGTCCGGTTGAGGAAGCGGACGAGGAGATAGACGGCCAGCAGGATGCCGGCAGCCACAAGCTGGTAAGACATGTTGACGAAGTTGCAGAAGTGGTCGGGACGAGGACGGTGAGAACGACAAGCCCAGACCGGTTAATTATACGGCTGGCCGTCGTGTCGACGGGAGGGTCGACGGATAGGACTTCTGTCCTGGCAGAGGAATCCGACGCAGGGGGATCTTGGCCGGGCGCCATCACCCATCCCCGCACAAACGCATCTCACCTCATGCATTGGGATTCCGGGGCGGCGTCGCGGCGCGCTCATTGGCCGGGGCCGTGGTGCTGAGTCTGCTGATGGATGGTTGTTGGGATGTCTGGAAATTAGAGGTCTTGGATTACAGGTTCCGAATCCGATTCCGATTCCAATGCCAATTCCAATTCCAATTCCAATTCCGGCAGGTGTCCCGCCCGTCGTCGCTTCCCCACGGGGAGGAGAGCGGCAAGTGGCGGGACAGCGCGGCTTAGCCAAATCGGTGGAGAGGGGGTGGGGCCTTGCTGAGTGGCTGCGAAGCCCAAAGTTCCAACGCGCTGCGTAATGTGGAACAATATAAGCAGGCGACAGCGCGTGCCATGGCGGCCAGGCCAGGGCGGCCGCTGAGCTGCGAGGGAGGGATTCCACGAGCATCATCCGCATCATCCGACCGAATACCCTGCAAAATGCCGGCGACCGAGTTCAGCTTCCCGGAAAAGTACCAGTATCAGAACGGCTTCGGCTCGTACCATGAGTGAGTTGAGGGGAGTGGCGGCGAGAGGGCAGACAGAAGGGCAGAGAGCCGAGCTGAAGGGAAGGCCAGGCCGCTGACCGCAGCCAGGACCGAGGCGGTGACGGGCGCGCTGCCGGTGGCGGCCAACTCGCCGCAGCAGGCGCCGTACGGGCTGTATGCGGAGAAGCTGTCGGGGACGGCGTTTACGGCGCCGCGGGCGGCGAACCAGCAGTCGTGGCTGTACCGGATCCTGCCGTCGGCGGCGCACCGGCCGTTTGTGCTGTCGCCGACGCAGCTGGCGGGCTTCGGGGCGGGCGGCGCGCCGCGGCTGACCAGCGTGCCCAACCAGCTGCGGTGGGACCCGTTCGACGTGGACGAGGCGCGCGACTTTGTGGGCGGCCTGCGGCTGCTCGGCGGCGCCGGCAGCGCGGCGCTCAAGACGGGGCTGGCCATCTACGTGTACGGCGCGGGCCGCAGCATGGCGCCGCGCCGCGCCTTTTATTCGGCCGACGGCGACCTGCTGCTGGTGGCCCAGCAGGGCGTGCTGGACGTGCGCACCGAGCTCGGCCGGCTGCTCGTGCGGCCGCACGAGATCGCCGTCGTGCCGCGCGGCATCCGCTTCCGCGTCGACCTGCCCGCCGGCCCCGGCCGCGGCTACGTCCTCGAGCTCTTCCAGGGCCACTTCCAGCTGCCCGAGCTGGGCCCCATCGGCTCCAACGGCCTCGCCAACGCCCGCGACTTTCAGGCGCCCGTGGCCTGCTACGACGACGACGACGACGACGACGACGGCGACCAGCCCGACCAGCACGACTGGACCGTCACGGCCAAGTTTGACGGCCGCCTCTTTGACGCCGCCCAGGACCACTCGCCCTTTGACGTCGTCGCCTGGCACGGCAACTACGCGCCCTACAAGTACGACCTCGGCCGCTTCAACACCGTCGGCAGCATCAGCTACGACCATCCCGACCCCAGCATCTTCACCGTGCTGACGGCGCCCAGCCCCGTCGCCGGCACCGCCGTCGCCGACTTTGTCGTCTTCCCGCCGCGCTGGCTCGTCGCCGAAGACACCTTCCGGCCCCCCTGGTACCACCGCAACACCATGTCCGAGTTCATGGGGCTCGTCGCCGGCGAGTACGACGCCAAGGCCGGCGGCCAGGGCGGCTTCCAGCCCGGCGGCGCCTCGCTGCACAACGTCATGGGCGCGCACGGCCCCGACGCCCAGACCTTTGCCCGCGCCTCGTCCGCCGCCCTGGCGCCCCGCAAGGTCGGCGCCGGCAGCCTGGCCTTTATGTTTGAGAGCTCGCTGATGCTGGGCGCCACCGACTGGGCCCTGACCAGCTGCCACAAGGTCCAGGAGCTGTACAACGAGCACAGCTGGGGCAGCCTCAAGAGGCACTTTAAGCCGCCGGCGTCGGCTCGCAAGGAGCACAGAGAGGGTGGGGGTGGCGAGTAGGGGATATTTGGATAACAAGATACACGGTAGACTGAAATAGGAACGATCTAACTGAACCGTTTTTACTACAGCATGAATACTGTGGCTCTCCGGCGCTGTTTCCGGCCAATGAGAGCCGCCCAATCCTTGGTCAGGCGCCCTAGCGTCCTACGGGGTCCCCGGAACACCCCCGCACTTTAGGCTGTCGTCAACGGATTCCCGTCTCGTCAGAAACGCAAGAGGCCGCACAATGTCGTGTCCACGCTCAACTCGCAGAAACAGCCTCCGTCTGTACCGATCAGACACCAATGTATACCGGCACCGGCACGCAACTGGACACGCCATGCATCCCCCGAAAACGCCGCTTTCCGTACACCACCGTCGCTTGGTGAGTCGTGTGCCTCCGCGAGCCCTGCATCAAAGACCAGAAACGCTGATCCTGCCAGCGACACCTGCAAGAGGCGCAAGACGAAATGCAGCGGCGAGCGGCCCTGCCAGGGCTGCCGTGACGTCAATGCCGCCTGCGTCTACAAGCGCACAACGCGCTTCCGCTCGGGCAGCCGCAGCTCCTTTTCGTGAGAGCCGCCGTCTCCCTCCAACGTCTGTCCCGACGTCTGTCTCCCGTCCTGACCTGCTCTCGTCAGCTCTTCTTCCGGCCTGCACGTCTTGGAGGCCTCCAGACCGACAGGCCGCGGCGGAAACGGCCAGCGAGCACCGCCCCCGTCCCAGCCTGCAGCCGACTCCGACCCTGACCGCCGACAGACGACTGCCTCCACGGCCGCCGGCCCGACATCCGTGGGACCCGCAAACTCAGACTACTACCTCGGCGTGGCACAGCGCCATCTGGCCGCCGCACACTCCGGCCACGAGAGCACACGGCAGCGTCCGCGCTGTCCGGCCGTCGACGGGCCGCGGGAGCTGCGGAAGCTCATCAGCCACCGTCTCGGCGGCTCGCCCGGCGGCGTCCTGGCAGCCCTGAGCCCGGAATGCTGGGCCGACGTCCTCCTGACCTACGACGAGGAGATCGGCCTCCAGTATCCCTTCCTCGACATGGACGAGCTGCAGCGGGACATCGGCCAGGCCGCCCGGCAGAGGGCCGACGGACACGCTCCCCGGCGCGACCAGATCGCCGACATTGCCACGCTCATCCTCGCCGTCGTCGCCATCTTTACCGATTCCGACTCGGCCGCGATAGCCGACGCCTTGGTGCAGGACATTTTCACTGGCACCATTGCCCGGACACATCTTACCGGTGGCGATCGACACAGCCTCTCCTTGGTGACCCTAACAGTCTGTCTTTCCTGGTCCTCTTTCTCTCTCTCTCTCTCTCTCTCTCTCTCTCCCTCCCTCTCCCTCTCTCCCCCCCCCCTCTCTCCCTCTCCCTCGCTAACCCCACCAGAGCATATACTTTTTCCTGACCGACAGAGAGGTCCTGGCCTGGCGAGGCATCGGCGCCGTCTCACGACTGCTCCAGGAGCTGCGCAGCCACAGCAGCGACGACGCGCCACACCGGACGACGTCGACAGCCCCCCCACCGGCCGCCGACAAGGTGAGCGACAAGATGTACTGGGCCGTCTACACGCTGGACCGTCGCTGGAGCTTCGGCACCGGCCTGCCCTTTGCCATCCAGGACGCCGACGTGCGCCACGGCCCCCGCTTCCGCGACGGCTCGCTCTCGGCCCTCTACCTGGAGCACATGGTGGCCTACTGCGGCATCACGTCCGAGGTGCGCCGGTGGTGTCTCGAGGGCTCGCCTCCCGCGGCGTCGAGCGCCATGTGCGACCTGCTCTGCTTCCGCGTCTTCCTGTGGCAGCGCAACCTGCCCGCACAGCTGCAGTTCCGCGGCCTCCAGGACGTCTTCGACCCGGCCCGGGAGAGCCGCGGCGCCTACAAGATCCGCCTGACCCTCTACCTGCGCGCCAACCAGATGCACACCATCATCTACCGCCGGGCCGCCGTCCGGCCCGGCTCCCGCGACTTTGACGCCTCGCACGCCAACGTCATGGCCGCCACCGCCCAGGACACCGTCCGCCTGCTCGCCCGCCTCGCCCGCGACACCGACATCTACCGGTCCCAGCAGAAGACCTTTAACCACTTCCTCGAGACCGCCCTCTCGTCCCTGCTGCTCATCCTCTGCTGCTCCGCCGACCCCGCCGGCCACGACTGCCTGCACGACGTCCTCGCCGCCATGGACCTCGTCCGCCGCCTCTCCGCGCACTCGTCCGTCTCCCGGCGCCTGCAGCACAAGCTGCAGACCTTCCAGGCCGTCGTCGACGACCTGCGCACCCAGGCCCAGCACGCCGGCACCGCCCACCGCAGCAGCGGCCATCTGGACGACCCCCCACCGCCACCGCTGGCCGTCTCGGCCTCGGCCTCTGCGTTTCCCGGCTTCGGCCCTGCAGACGCCTTCCACGGACCGCTTGCCAACGCGCTGTCCTCCGTCCCCAGCCAGCCGGCACTGCCCCTGCAAACGACGCCGCCTTGCTACACGCTGCCAACCGTCGCCTCCAGCGTCGAAGCCTCCCCCTCGCAGGTGTCACCGACCGGCTTGGCTCTGCCCCTGCAATATGCCGCCAGCTCGGCAGTCGACTGCGGGGCTGGCGATCTTCCCCTGTTTCGATTTCCAGAACTGACCGACTACCTCATGGGCTTTGAAAGTAACTTGTTTATGTAGCGGTCACGGCACCGTCCAGTTTGCTCATCAGTCATTCAATTATAGCTTCCCTGGTAAGACTCTGTCAAACCGCTATCGAAAGCCAGCCCGCGACGACTTCATCCCCTCTCACCCAACGAATAGTGGCGATGGGACTACATTACTATATGGTCCGTGACGCCGCAGCCGACACATATCAGGCGTTTCATGGGGTTTTGACCGCATTCCTTGTCCCCTGCTCCCTTCCACCGTATATAGCCGGCCGTCTTGGCGCTGCCCTTTGGGCTGAAACCAGTAGATTTCGCCCCTAAAGAAGACGGCCTTCGCCGTAATATTCCTGTTCCCACAGATCCGGCATTAGTCTCCAAAGTAACATTGAAACGGAGATGCAACAGATGGAAAAAGTGGAGTGTAAGGGAAAGAATGGCAATGAATCAGAAAGGTTAAGTTTTAATCAAGCAAAGACACAAGGGTCCTTGTCAGGTACAATCATAGCGAAAAAGAGCATCATAATAGCCAGCATTCTAGGGGGAATTGTTGTGACAGCAAAGGGCGTAAACTTACCAGAAAAGTCGAAGCAGAAGCTGATAGCCAATATACTTCGAGAAGCACAACGCATATTCCGATATTCCGAAGAGGCCGTCGCCGCGCGTATGATTTCCATGTCGATATCGGACAGGTGCCGACATATCGCAAGTAAGCACGCTTCCCTCTAGAGTCGTTCCTCTGGTCGCTTTATCCCAGTTGCCGATCCCAATCCGCTAAACGCAGACAGAACGCGGTCGACGACTGCCTTGGCCATGCCCTGGCCGCGCTTGCTTCCACTGCTGTCGCCAAAGCTGCTCGACGGCTGGTCCCCGCTCCCCATGGTAGGAAGCACATTATCGCTCGCCGACAGGCTGACAAACAAGGCAAAAGGAACCATCCAGACGCAGAGGCCAAAGTACGACGCGATTTCTGTAAAAGTCGGCGCGTCGGCCGGCGAGTCATAGTACGACGACATGTTCTTATACATGTTCTGCTGGTAGTGGGAGAAGTATCGGAACCAAACATAATGGTTGATCAGAACCAAGACTGTCGCGTTGCAGGCGCATCAGCACAAGCACCGATGCACGATAAGGAAACGAGGGACGTACCGCATGACAGGATGAACAGCGGGTCTGCAAGCTGAACATAGGGGAATCTCCGCATGTTGCCCAGGTAAACAACGTGCGAAAATATCCCCAGGACCGTCTGCCAGAAGGGAAACCCGTCGATGAGACACAAGACGAGCTGCAGGCCCACGATGGAGTATATTAGGCGAGTCAAGAAGCGCTTCGCCATGACCGTGTGCTCCTCCACCAGCTCCGACAGGTAATACAGGCCCGATGCTGCGTCCTTGGATTAGACGCGATCAAACAGCGCATGCCCGCTTGGAGACGGAAGAGCCGGCTCACCTATCGCCAGTGTCAGGAAGCAGAAGCCCACGATCGAGCCCAAGTAGCCAACTAAGGGAAGAATCCACATGGTTGCGGCGAAGCTGCCCGGAGGCTTTCACATCCCAGATACGAAAGAGAAAGGGATTTGCAATATGGGCTTGGGACCCAGTTGTGAGAGGAACAGCAAGGTGGGAAATCAAGCAGTCTCTGCACGCCGTGAGAAGCTAGCTTCGTGTCCTCTGTTGACCGGAGGAACCCACAATAATTATCCGGAATTAATCCGCCCCTCCGATAAGATAAGCCGCCAATGCGGTGCCCCACCAAAAACTTTGAAGATTTTAACGGCCATGATATTGTCCAGTGTCGCCCATCTTGCCATTGTACCGGGACTTCTTCTTACAGTCTGGTAGTGCTGCTGAAAATATAGAATATTACGGTCATCTCCAACCGCAATCATGTCTCGGCCCGAGGATACATTGTACGCGTAAAAAAGGCCCTGTTCGGCCACATGCCATCTGCGCTGCCTTGTATCAACATGCTGACTTGGGCATTAGGGCTGCAGACATTCACTACAATGACTCGGAAGCGCGGAAATACACCACGAGCTCCCGAATCCAAAATGTCCAGGCCTCCATGACACGGCGTGCGCTGGAGCTGCTCGACCTGCCGGGGCCAAGCTTCATTCTCGACGTGGGATGTGGCAGCGGTCTTTCGGGCGAGATCCTGACAATGTCGGGGACGACAACGAGGCGGCGGCGGCAGAAAGACAGCTTTGGCGCCGTATCCGAGGGTGGCGCCGACGACAGCGGCGACAGCGGTGACGATGGCGAAGACGCCGACGACGACGACGACGACGACGCCAGCATCCACGAGGAAGAGGGGGGCGGGCCGCACGTATGGGTCGGCATGGACATCAGCCCGTCGATGCTGGACGTGGCCCTGCAGCGCGACGTCGAGGGCGACCTCCTGCTGGCCGACATGGGACAGGGCGTCCCGTTCCGGGCCGGCTCGTTTGACGCCGCCATCAGCATCAGCGCGCTGCAGTGGCTGTGCAATGCCGAGAGCAGCGACACGTCTCCGCAGGGCCGGCTGTCACGCTTCTTCAACGGCCTGTACGCGTCGCTGCGCCGGGGCGGCCGGGCCGTGTGCCAGTTCTACCCCAAGAACGACACGCAGCGGTCCATGATCACGCAGGCGGCCGTCCGCGCCGGCTTTGGCGCCGGCATCCTGGAGGACGACCCCGGGACCAAGAACCTCAAGGTGTACCTGGTCCTCACCGTCGGCGGCAACGTCGCGACCGGAAACGGGGACATCACCGGCGTGGTCTCGGGCATGGACGGCGTCGACATCCTGGACGAACGCCCGCGGGGCAAGAGCGGCAAGGGCGCCGTCGTGAAAAAGGGAAGCAAGGCGTGGATCGCAAAGAAGAAGGAGCAGATGGAGCGCAAGGGAAAGATTGTCAAGGCCAACTCGAAATACACGGGCCGGAAGCGGCGGGTTGCCTTTTAGTCTTGACGTGCTTGGGTTTACGGCTCTTTGGTCTGCATAGTTATGGCGTCGGTATCAAAAATGGATATATCCGGGGGGAGTCAAGGACGACAATGATTTACAATATGACAAATCGAATCGAAGAAATGCCTGTTCATGCCAGCTTGTATACAGAGGCATATTTGCGGCTCAAAGGGCTCTTTAGTGGTAGCCACGATGTTGTACTGTTATATGACGATAGCAGCTTGAACTGAGACGTCTTCTGGTCCGGTTCTTTTACGTGCCACCATCCACAGGAGTTTACATCTGCTATCTTGGCCGTCTACATCTTTCAGTTAGACGGCGCGTTGCAGATGGACTCGACTGTGACGCCCCGGCGCGGGCTCCCTGATTGGGGGCAGCTGCCTCTGCCGTCTCTGCGTCCTGGTGCTTATGTTGTCCCCATCCCGCCGAGTCCTGCAGCCAAGCCCCGTCAGTCTCACGTCTTGCAGCCATGCACGGCAGCCTCACTGCCAGCCCGTGGCCAGACATGCGGTACGACCGCATCCACGTCAGACCGACACGCTTATCTTGCCTGGAGTGTGTTCTGCCTACGTCATCCTCCGGCGCTTCGATCGGCGGGGTTTGTCGACCGGCTTATCGAAGCGGAAAGCGCAGCGATGCGCGAGGCGGATGCAGATGGTTGCGTATCTGACGCCAGCGGCATCACGCTCCTGCAGCTGGCCACTGACGCCCCGCAGACGGGCATGCATCGCTGTCGGGGACGACAACCGGGCCCAAACACGCAGCCGCTGCGCGAATCGGTCTGTCGGAGAACTCTTTGACTCTGAGGCGTCGTGGGGAGGTTGCATGGCATGTTGGTGGCACCGACATGTTCCTCCGCGTGCCGCAGGCCCGGCATTTGCATGCGCCACACGTTCGTTCTGGCTGCATCGAGGCTGCCAAGCTGGCTCTGTCCCAGCCGGTCGCCGTCGGGCTCTGCTGCACGGCGACTGCGTTCCGTAGTGGATACGTCTTGGCAGAGGCGCGCTGCTGGCGAACAGGGTTTCCGCAGAGCGACGACCTGTCCCCGATGGAGACGACGGGTACGAGTACGTACTCGTAGTCCATGTCGGCCACGAGTTCGGCCCCAGTCTTGGCCTGCTGCGCCCGGCACGGCCCAAAGAGACAGTTCTCGACAGGTCTGTCTGGACGGGCTGCATTGGGGATTGCGAACAGGGGACGCTCTAGGGCTGCCCGAAGGCGTTATCTCGACGTTGGCAGGCTTTCTACTGTATCTTCCATGGCCCCTTTCCCGATAGCCCTCCGCACAGGCAACTGCTACAGCAGCATTGCATCAATGGACCGCTGGAACATGCTTTTAGCTCCGTCTGCTGTTCCCAAAAGAGCCGCTCGGCGATCTGTCACTTATTTTTAGTAATCACCGATAGCAACACACACTAATGACGCGACGGCGGTATATCGCACAACAAAGAGAACAGCAAGTTCGCGCTGGAAAAGTGAGATTCCGGTGGAGTCTTTATCAGAGGAGTCGCACTCCCGCCAGTGGGAGTTTGATCTCTGCTGGCGAAGGAAGCGAGTGGTTGCAGCCGGCATGCAGCGATTGTCCGTGTCATGCAGAGATACGTGTACTATGTACAGCACAGACCAACGCATGAAAGCCCCCCCCCGAGGCCTCGACGTTCCATATGTGCACTCGTAGGATGAAGGGGCTGGACCATATGCCCCATGGAGACTGGCGCCCAGAGCGAGCAGGGAGGCCACCCCTGAAAAAGCCGTGGAAGTGGGCCGCGCGCAGCCAACCGGCGCTGATTGGATGCGGCGGTGTAAATTGCGTTCATCACCGAAACATCCATGGCCCCGCCGAGGTCTCCAGTCTCCCGTCTCTGCCTGCTTTGCGCGCACGTAAGATAATGCAGCCATGTCAACAAGGCAACGTGCCAGCAGGAAATATTCGCTTCTCCGTATATCGGGTGGAGCCAGGAAAGCTTCTTTCCCGGCCTCGAGGGCCGAGAGGGAAGGAGAAGCAGAGGGGGGGGCGTAGAGAGGCAGAGAGGACGCAGAGAGGACGCAGAGAGCAGACAGCAGGCAGAGAGCAGAGAGCGAGCCCGTCGCTGCCAACACATCCCAACAACAGCTGAGGCCGCCAGCATCGATAGGCGCTTGCCGACGACGGCAAATCTTTCCTTCGTATTATTGCTCGTAGTCCAGTTCCGGCTGATGTCGTACTCCGTGCACTCAATAAAACACACTGTGTGCTAACCACATTAGGCGCATAATCAAATTAGACGCTTCTCCAAGCACTCGCAACTTCGCTATGTGCATCTTCCAATGCAGTTAGACACAGTCCAGCCACAACTGTATACCCGCCCATAACACCGGCCATTCTAAAGGATAGTCTCCTCTTTTCCTGATTTGCCCTTTTCCTCCTCGTCCTGACCTCATTCACTCGCTTCGTTACCAACCCTTGTCCGGCCTTCCCTCGTTTCCTACTCGATTTTCGAGCCGTTTTTTTTTCTTTCTTGTCTACCTTTCTCACCCTCCAGTCTCACCAGTCACATAAAGACACATACTACTGCATTCGCTTCTTATCAGCCTCCTCTAGCCTCTTGTTCGTTTTCGACGAGGCCCTTTCGCTCCTTAGCATATCCTGTCACGCAAGTCGTATTGACATCCTCACATTCCAGTCGATCGTTTACTGTCCACCCCATTCGTTTTGACCTCATTTTTGTTGTTGTGCCCATAAGAATACCGTGCTTTTTGGATCGACAACTCTATTTTCTCCCGTTTTTCCCTCAGTTGGCTATTTTTGCTGCGTCCGGCCCGGCATTCTGCAACGTGAGACACTTTCGCTTCCCATCAGGGGCTTCCCTGACCGTCCATCCGAAGTTCCTGTCGCAAAGCCTTGCACTTCCCTACCCCCAGAGTATCCGACCCGGCTGCTTCAACCTTCTGTGTGAAACTACAGCCCTATGCTACAGAAGCCGCAATCCCACGACGACATTCTGTGACACTCGCCATTTCTAATCTCTCTCATACAACCACAGCCGCCTTGCATTCTGCTCTCTATTCGCGTCCATAATTCACCTGCTCCACGGCCACAGAAGCGACAGCCAACTTTCTGCGCCGTTCTGTACTCTGCCGCGCCTCGCCGAGACCCTATCACGATACCAACTAATCTCAGAGACGGCACACCCCCCCCACACTATGCGATCATGATGCTATACGAACAAGCCGTCGATCTTGCCACGCCCAGTCCGGGCTCGCCGCCGGGCATGACCGCCTCCAAGTCCTCCAAATCTTCCTCGTTCCACTCCATCAGCTCCGACGACAACAGCGTTCTGTCCGATGTCAACCACTTTGAGGACATTGGTCTAGACGACGATTCCATCTCCCAGCATGACCGCGATATGAGCATCAAGAGTCAGCCAAACCGGTTCTCTCCATCCTTTTCCGCCGATCTCCGCGCCGCCTCCTTGCAACAAAAGACCCCGCATGCACACGCGCATATGTCAAGGGACTTGGCCAGAACGCGTCGCCTGAGTTTAACCCCCAACGACCGGCCTTCTTATCCCAGCCTGCAAGCGCACGTCCGAAGTGCGAATGTGCGGAGCACGAGCATCAATGCCCTGCTTCCAGAGCCTCCGTCCACCAAAAGCCTCTCCAGATCATCCTCGCTTTCGCTTCGCCATCGCAGCCCGAGCCCACGTTTCCATTCGACCCCCGGCCTGAAAGATCCGGCGCTGCCGGTGAAGCTTAGAAGGGGCAGCTGGCAATCGACACGCTCGCGGAAGACTTCCCTGGAGCTGGAGCTCGAGTGTGATGAGGACACCGGCGACGACATCCCGGACGGGCTCGTCCTGGACAACGTACCGATCTCACCACGGCCGCCCTCGGAGCGCTCCCGGCCCGTGAGCTCCGCAAGCTCCAAGGCCGGCTCGCCTGATCGCGGCTCCAAAGACAAGCGGAAAAGTGTGGGGAACGGTACCCCGCCGGTTGCTGCTGCCCAGGGGTCGCTGCGATCGCCAGCATGGAGGTCCGACGGACTGAAGTCGCCCGGAGACATGCCGAGTCCGGTCAAGATGCGCGCGAAGAGCTGGACCGCCGCGCTGTCCGAGCTGAACTTGGAGGCAAAGGTCTTGACGGAAAAGCTGGAGGAGCACGCGGACGAACTGCAGCTGAAGGCACAGCGGTCCAGCACGGGCTCCATGCCCGCGATGCGACGAACCGTGACCGACCCAATGGATAACAAGCAGCGCCATAAATCAGCGCTCCCAGAGCTCCCGCCTCTGCGGCGGAACAACATCATGATCGACCCGCTTCCCGTTTCGAAGGAGAAGGAAGCCGTGCTCTCCCGGACCCGGCCGTCCTGGCTGCCGCCAAAGGACCCTGCCGAAGAAAGACGGCACCTGAAGGAATACCAGAAGATGATGGCCCATAGCGTCGAGGCAGAGCGCCGTCGCGAGGCAGACCGGCGAGCGCGGTCAGACTGTCGAGACACTGCCGCCAAGGGGCTGATGCAGATCTGGGAGCAGGACATCATCCCGCGGTGGTCGGAAGCCGTTCGGGAACGCCGGACGCGCGAGCTGTGGTGGCGAGGCGTTGCACCACGAAGCAGAGGCGGCGTCTGGGCCAGGGCCATTGGAAACGAGCTGGGCTTGACGGAAATGTCCTTTGAGGCAGCCCTCGGCAGAGCCAACGAGGTGGAAGCACGCATCAAGGCACAGACCGGAACGCCAGAGGACGAGCGCTATGCGTCACACTTTGCTGCGATCCGCAGAGATGTCGAGCAGTGCACGTGGAAAGACTTGAAGATCTTCCAGGCCGGCGCCCCCCTCAACCTCGGCCTGATGGACGTTCTGATGGCATATTCCATGTACCGAAGCGACATTGGATATGTCACGGGCTGCAACGTGAGTTTTTCTTTCGCTCCCAAGGGAGCTTGCTTTCTGCTTAATGCGGTATCGCTAACGATTCGCATCACAGACCATTGCAGCCTTGCTCCTGCTGAACCTGCCTGGTCCCGCGTCGGCCTTTGTTGCGTTGGCAAACGTGCTGAACCGCCCGCTGCCGCTCAGCTTTTACGCCGCAGACTCTGGCGCAAAGGCGTCAGCCTACAACCTGCTTCTACAGACGCTGCTGGCCAAGTCACCTGCATTGTACTACCACCTCACCAGCTTTCCCGACCACGACCCCGACTACTGTTTTGGGACCATGTTCACGTCGTTGTTCACAAATTGCCTTGCACTCGACGAGGCTGCCCGTCTCTGGGACGTCTATGTTTTCGAAGGCGACGCGATTCTGGTTCATGCCGGGGCTGCCTATGTCATGCGACAGGAGATGGAGCTCCTCGGGGCAAAGAACCAGGAAGAGGTCCGCGCGATCCTCAAACGGAACGAGGAAAACAGCGGCAGGAGACGGGCCGTCGTGGCGCAGTCGGGAGAAGAAGACCGGTGGATGAAGGCGGTCAGAGCAGCCGGCAAAGCATAGGACGCAAAGTCACCGAGATTGTTTTCCGATCAATCGCCCTTGTTTATACGCACTTACGACAATTACCAAGCATCCGGAGTTGCAACAACACGAAGCGGATTCTTACTAGTAATGTTTTTTATTCTCGTTCTTTTCTGGATATTGATCCACACTTCTTTTTTATTGGGCATACTTTATTTCCAGAAACAAACATGCGAGTCGTGCCTCACCCTTTTTTGTTAAGATTTCGGGGGTTTCTTGGGAGTTCTTTGTGAGAGCGGGTTTTGGGATGTAATTAGTGCAAACTAACATAGAGGGAGAGCGAGCTCGTATACAATGCCGTCAGGCCCAGACGCCATCCTGCCCATCTTTTCCAGTGCCTCTCTAGCAGTGCAGAACTGTGAATTACTTGACGGGGACGGTGGGGAGAACGGCCGTGGCGATCACCAAAGCGATCTCCCAGTGTGTTTTGCCAACTTTGCCCACCGGACTTGTGTTGGGGACATGCTCGAGCTGATCGATCTCCTCGCTTGTACCAGAGTACCAGTCGGTTCTGCATTCTCATCCCACGCTGGCACGATCCTTGCCTTGGTCTCTGCCCTCGCTGCGGGGATGTTGAAAAACGTCCCCAGCCGACAGGTCGTCTCCGGGAACGGCGCCCGAGGTGCAAAGGGGTGATCTTGAGATGCCCGCACGGCAACAGGCCCAGACGTTCCGTCAGCTCACTTGCAGACGCAGCGACCCGCAGTGGCGAGACTCGCACGGCTGCGCAGCAAGCCGGTGCCCGGGCTGTCCTCTTGGTGAACACGCGACTTTATGCCTCTGTTGGGATCGTGAGAACCGAGAACCTCAACATGGACGATGTGCCCTACATGCTCGTAGGTAGCAGCCACGTAGTCTGTCCGTCGGGTGGCATGTTCCCAAGATGGTGGGCTGTGTCCCGGCAGCGCATCCTGCCAAGCCTGCCGCAGTCCCTTTTTTTTTCTTTTTTTTTTTTGCCCTCCCAAAAGAAAATTTCATCGGCGCGGCCATCTCTTCCATACGTGGCCATCGGGCGGCTGGCCGCGCTGGCCTGAGGACGGCAGCCAGCCAGCGACTTCTCGGAAGGGCCGTCTCAGCCCAGGGCATTACTCATGGTACAAGGGTCCAGGTTCCATGACTACGTGGGCAAAAACTAGACGGCCGCCAAATACGGCGGGCTCCTTTATCAGATGGATGCTGACATAAGAGGGGCGGGAAGAGGCTGCGGGCGCCAGGCCAAGAGATGCATTCCGTCCTTGCTCCATTGTATTTAGATATGGAGATTTGCCCTTATCATGAGAGCTTTCACAAGCTTCGACCGGCACAGCGTTCCCGAGGTTACGGAGTACGGGTACGGCTGGCTGTGGTTGCAAAAATCGACAGCGCGTCGCAGGGGAAGCGAAGTCGTATCGCGATAAGAACCGGGTGGGTGGAAACAAACAAATAAGAATAGCAGGGCGCTTGTTCCACTAAGAATACAGGCGGCAAAATCGGTTGTGGGATGGCAGCTAGCACGTGGGGATTGCCCCGATAGACGACAGATGCGGAAAGGCGGCGCTGCGCTCCCTCAACAAAAATCGGAGGCTTACCCCAACGAAAAACAAGAGCGGCTTGCTGCCCTAGAGAACCCCTGGGCAGAATTCGCGTCTTTGGCATGTGATGCTGCTGTTAGTGAGGCAGCAAGGGCCTCTGCTGTATGAGCATGGGCGCAGGGCCGGATGAGTAAGACGTGTGCGCTTATATGCCAGAGTCAGCAGAGTCAGCAGGGTCAGCAGAGAGGTGCGAGCGTTCTCATGGGCGAGGCGGCCCTGGCCAGGATGCATCCTTCCCTTTGCCCTCTTTTTTTCTCTTTTTTTCCCTTCTCGGAGACTGCCGTTGGGGGGAGGGCGTGCCGGAAAGAGGGCGGTGAACAAGGCCCAGAATACATAGTGTGACAAGGCCGATCCTGGGGGAGGCCACCCTCTGTGTTTCTGTTGTGGCGGTCTAGTACGGGAGGGCGCCCTTTCTAGTGGTCAATGGCTTGTTGAAAGCGCCGTCGTCCTCGTACGAAGCCTTCGTAAGCCTGCTGGCCGTTTGATGATACGCCTGAAACTCGTCTGGGCCAAGGGAAACCCACCAACCATGTCGGCCAACAATGTTGTTGACTTTCAGCATGGCCTTCGGCCGAGGGACCAGGAGGTCCGTATCTTTTGCCGGAAACAGCATGGAGGAGAAAGAGATGCAGAAATGCATGCTTGGCGAGTGGCCAGGCGAGCCGGAGCGCGAATCAGATACGAGTAGATTCTCGCCTGGGAGCCACCACGCCATCAGGACGTCTCAGCGGGACGGAGACGACTGCACACTGTAAACCGGACTCGCAGGGCAGCTGTAGACCTTAAACCTGTCCTCTCCACAGTAGGGCGCTGTCCCTCCCCCCTTCCAACTCCCAATTTTTTTTATCTCTCTTCGCTCCTCATTACCAAATCACTCCCCCTGTTTTTTGGGTCTTTTTTTTTTTTTTTGTCCTTCCGCCCCAGAATTCCGTCGCCCCTCCCCAAGCTTTTCTATAAGACCCTCCCCCCCGGCCTGCTTCTGGAGACGCTGGGCAGCACCAAGACACTTACCTGTCCTTAACAGAGGACTGCACGCCGGCCACCAACAATGGCTACCACCACATCCTCCAGCCTGCAGGCTGCCAAGAACCCTGCCCTTCGGCGGACGATGACGGCGGCCACGTCGGACTCGGATGCCTCGTCGCCCTCCACTGCTGCCCAGTCGCCGGCCGACTCGCCGCGGCCGTCGGCGTCGTCGACCTCGCTCTCGTCGCTCTCGTCCATGGACGAGATTGCCAACACCAAGGCCTCGGCCGCGGCCTCGTATGGAAAGCTGATCGACACGTATGGCAACGAGTTTGAGGTGCCCGACTTCACCATCAAGGACATCCGCGATGCCATCCCCAAGCACTGCTTCCGGCGGTCCGGGCTCCGGGGCATGGCCTATGTCTTCCGCGACCTGCTGTACCTCTCCGTCACGTTCTACCTCTTCCACAACTTTGTGACGCCCGCGCACGTGCCCTCGGTCGTCGTCCGCGGCGCGCTGTGGGCCGTCTATGGCTTCCTGCAGGGCCTCTTCGGCACGGGCATCTGGGTCCTGGCCCACGAGTGTGGCCACGGCGCCTTCTCGCCGTCCAAGACGTTCAACGACGCCGTCGGCTGGGTCCTGCACTCCAGCCTGCTCGTCCCCTACTTCAGCTGGCAGCTGTCGCACAGCAAGCACCACAAGGCCACCGGCAACATGGAGCGCGACATGGTCTTCCTGCCCCGGACCCGCGCGGAGCAGGCCACCCGCCTCGGACGGATGGTCCACGAGCTGTCGGAGCTCACCGAGGAGACGCCCATCCACACGCTGACGATGCTCGTGCTGCAGCAGCTCGTCGGCTGGCCCAACTACCTCCTGACCAACGTCACCGGCCACAACTACCACGAGCGCCAGCGCGAGGGTCGCGGCAAGGGCAAGAAGAACGGCCTCTTCCAGGGCGTGAACCACTTCAACCCCAACAGCCCGCTCTATGAGAACCGGGATGCCGGCCTGATCGTCCTGAGCGACATTGGCGTGGCGCTGACCATGGCTGGCCTGGTCTATCTCTGCCGCACGTTTGGCACGGCCAACATGGCGGTCTGGTACTTCTTGCCGTATCTCTGGGTCAACCACTGGCTGGGTTAGTACTGGCAGCAAAAAACCGGTAGAGGGAGACGACATCTGCTAACAGACGATCCGACAGTGGCCATCACCTTTCTCCAGCACACCGATCCGACTCTGCCGCATTATACCCCGGATGCGTGGAACTTTGTCCGCGGCGCGGCCGCGACCATCGACCGGGAGTTCGGGTTCATCGGCCGCCACCTCCTGCACGGCATCATCGAGACGCACGTTCTGCACCACTACGTCAGCACGATTCCGTTCTATGAGGCCGACGAGGCCACGGAGGCGATCAAGGCGGTCATGGGGAAGCACTACCGCGCCGACGTCAAGGACGGCTCGTGGGGCTTCATCCGGGCCATGTACACGAGCGCGCGCATGTGCCAGTGGGTCGAGCCCAGTCCCGAGGCCACGGAGCAGGGCCAGGGCGTGCTCTTCTTCCGCAACCGCAACGGGCTGGGCGTCAAGCCGATGAAGCTCGAGCCGGCCGGCGAGACGGCCGCCAGATGAGCAGCCTGCCGGGGTTTTTGTTTATCGCGGGGCAGTGCTCACGGCAACTGGAACTGTCGCGGCCGGTATTGGCGAGCTGCCCGCATTGAAAAGGGGGCCGCATGAGCGTTGGAAGAGACGAAACAAAGAAGGCAGCATGTATTTTTGTTTAACGATCTCGATGAAGCACCTGTTGTATATAGCGAATAGGAAAAAACGTGCTTGAAGTCACATTAACACAGGATGGCAGTCTTGGGAAGAGGATCGGGAGTCACGCAGCGGCAGCACGGGGAAGAAGGTGAGGATGAACAGGTGTAGAAAAGTGGTGTCATCGGACTTGGTATGCGATGAGGGGAAACGGAAAACGCCTATCCGTTGAGCTAACCGTGCTCGTTGTGGGTGTAAGCATGCTTACATAATACAAAAAGCGTATGGAGACGCGTCTGAGCCCATTTAGCAGGCGCGACTGGGGAAAATACTCCGTAACAAGCGTTCACCGAAATTGTATGTACGCCGAGATACGACTAAAAGAGACACGACGAAGCGACATACGACGATCCGATATACGCCCAGAACAGCAGCCATGGCTGGAACGCCGCGACCGTCGCAGAAGAAGCAGGCGTCTCTGATGAGCTTCTTTACGCCAAAGTCTGCCAGCAGCAACAGCAATGCCCGAAGCGGGATTCCAGCGTCGTCGAGCCCTCTCAGAGAGGCAGCAGCAGCCAGTCTGCCATCGAGGAAGCGGCCGCTGGAGGAAGACACCGACCAGGGAAACGACGGCGCGACATTGAGCACGAAGACGACGGGGAAGAGGGTACGAAGCAAGGTGCGGAACAATGGCGGCGGCGGTAGAAAACGCAGTCCCGAAAACACGGCGCCAGAAGAGATAGCAGAGGAAGCGGAAAAAGAAGCAGTGGTGTTGCC
The DNA here is from genome assembly GCA_029299595.1 of Grosmannia serpens. Classification (NCBI taxonomy): domain Eukaryota; kingdom Fungi; phylum Ascomycota; class Sordariomycetes; order Ophiostomatales; family Ophiostomataceae; genus Grosmannia; species Grosmannia serpens. The sequence goes on along the minus strand of JANSMH010000008.1, from coordinate 101,659 downwards.
GTCATCGCCGCTGCGAAGCTCTGGACGGACAGAGCGATACGCGTACGACGAGAAGCGGGAGAGCGCGGCGGAGGCGGGGGCGGAGGAGCCAGACGGGGAGGAGGAGGAGGACGACGCGGCGACGCGGCTCAGAAAGGAGGAGCTGCACCGCAAGTTTGTCAAGAAGCTGGGGCACCCGGACAGCATGATGCGGATGCGGCGACGGAACTGGATGCAGCAGGGCGCCGGGGGGGGGGCAGCGGAGCCGTGGCGCGCCGGGGAGGGCAGTGGTGGTGGTGGTGGTGGTGGTGGTGGCGGTGCCGACGGAGAGGGCGGCGAGGGCGAGGAGATGGAGGTGGAGGGAGGCGAAGAGGTGGACGAGGAGGCGGAAGAGGAGGCACGGGCAGCAGCGGCAGCAGCAGCAGCAGCGGCGGCGGCGGCGACAACACGGGGCGGCGGCAAGGCGAAGAAGGGCAAGGCGAGCAAGCTGACGCCGATGGAGGAGCAGTTCCTGGCGATCAAGCGGCAGCACCCGGACACGCTGCTGGTGGTGGAGGTGGGGTACAAGTTCCGGTTCTTTGGCGAGGACGCGCGGACGGCGGGACGGCAGCTGGGGATCGTGTGCGTGCCGGGCAAGCTGCGGTACGACGAGGACGCGTCGGAGGCGCACCTGGAGCGGTTTGCGTCGGCGAGCATCCCGGTGCCGCGGCTGGCGGTGCACGTGCGGCGGCTGGTGGCGGCCGGGCACAAGGTCGGGGTGGTGCGGCAGATGGAGACGGCGGCGCTGAAGAAGGCGGGCGACAACCGCAACGCGCCGTTTGTGCGGCGGCTGACGAGCGTGTACACCAAGGGGACGTACGTGGACGAGGAGGAGGTGCTGGGGGGGGAGACGGGCAAGGGCGGCAGCGGCGGCGGCGGCGGCGGCACGACCACGACGGCGGGCGGCTACATTCTGTGTCTGAGCGAGACCAACGTCAAGGGCGGCGGCAGCGGCGGCGCGGACGAGCGGGTGGAGGTGGGCATCCTGGCGGTGCAGCCGACGACGGGCGACATCCTGCACGACCGGTTCGAGGACGGGTTCCTGCGCGGCGAGCTGGAGACGCGGCTGCTGCACATTGCGCCGTGCGAGCTGGTGATCGTGGGCGAGCTGTCGCGGGCGACGGAGAAGCTGGTGCAGCACCTGTCGGGCAGCGCGGCCAACGTGTTTGGCGACCGGACGCGGGTGGAACGGGTGGCACGCAGCGCCCAGGCGGCCAGCGAGGCGCACTCGCACGTGGCGCAGTTCTACGGCGGGCGGCTGGGGGACGGCGGCGACAGGGACGGCGACGGCGACGGCTCGCTGCTGGAGCGGGTGCTGCGGCTTCCGGCGGCGGTGACGGTGTGTCTGTCGGCCATGATCACGCATCTGAGCGAGTATGGGCTGGAACACGTGTTCGACCTGACGCGCAACTTTGCGTCGTTCGCCACGCGCCAGCACATGCTGCTGGGCGGCACGGCGCTGGAGAGCCTGGAGGTGTACCGCAACGCGACGGACCACGGGCTGCGCGGCAGCCTGCTGTGGGCGCTGGACAAGACGCAGACGCGCTTCGGCCACCGGCTGCTGCGCAAGTGGATCGGCCGGCCGCTGCTGGACGGCCGCGCGCTGGCCGCGCGCGCCGACGCCGTGGCCGCGCTGCACGGCGCCGCCGGCACGGCGCGGCGCGACCGCCTGGAGCGGCTGCTGGCCGCCAGCGCGCGCACCGACCTCGAGCGCAGCCTGATCCGCATCTACTACGGCCGCTGCACGCGGCCCGAGCTGGCCGCCGTGCTGCAGGCGCTGCAGCGCATCGCCGGCGCGTACGGGCAGGCCGCCGGCGCCGACGACGACGCCGAGGACGACTGCGGCTTCGCGTCGCCGCTGATCCGCGACGCCGTGGCCGCGCTGCCCGCCGTGGCCGACGCCGTGGCCGGCTTCCTCGGCCGCATCGACGTCGAGGCCGCCCGGGCCAACGACAAGTACGCCTTCTTCCGCGAGCACGCCGAGACCGACGACATGGCCAGCCACAAGCTGGGCATCGCCGCCGTCGAGCTCGACCTCGAGGCGCAGCGCGCCGCCATCGCCGCGACGCTGGCCGGCGGTGGCGGTGCTGCGAAAAAGAAGGGCGGGAACGGCAGGGCGGCGCCGGCGTACGTCACCGTGGCCGGCATCGAGTTCCTGGTCGAGGTGGCCAACGGCGACCTGGGTCACGTGCCCGCGTCGTGGGCCAAGATCAGCGGCACCAAGCGGGTGTCGCGGTTCCACCCGCCGGCGGTGGCGCGGCTGCTGCGCGAGCGCGACCAGCACCGCGAGGCGCTGGCCGCCGCCTGCGACGCCGCCTTTGCCGACCTGCTGCGCGCCGTGGCCGCCTGCTACCGGCCGCTGCGCGACGCCGTGGCCGCGCTGGCCACGCTGGACTGCCTGGTGTCGCTGGCGCGCGTGGCCGCGCTGCCGGGCTACGTGCGGCCGACGATCCTGGGCGCGGGGCCCGACGCCGCCGGGCCGGAGGCCGAGACGCCGCCGCCGACGCTGGTCATCCGGGGCGGACGCCATCCGGTGGCCGAGCACACGCTGCCGGGGGGGTACATTCCCTTCTCGACGCAGCTGGGGGGCGGGGGGGGGGACGGAGACGACGAGGCCGACGGGGGCGCCGACGGCAGCCAAAACCACCCGGCGCCGTCCACGCTCCTCGTGACCGGCCCCAACATGGGCGGCAAGTCGTCGTTTGTGCGGGCGGTGGCGCTGCTGACGCTGATGGCGCAGATGGGCTCGTTTGTGCCGGCCGAGGCCATGGCGCTGACGCTGGCCGACGCCGTGCACACGCGCATGGGCGCGCGCGACAACCTGTTTGCGGGCGAGTCGACCTTTTTGGTCGAGGTCTCGGAGACGGCCGCCATCCTGCGCGCCGCCACCGCCCGCTCGCTCGTCGTGCTGGACGAGCTCGGCCGCGGCACCAGCACCCACGACGGCGCCGCCATCGCCCACGCCGTGCTCGAGCACGTCGCCCGCGACCTCGGCTGCCGCACCCTCTTCATCACCCACTACCAGAGCCTCGCCCGCGTCGCCGACGGGCTCGTCGACGCCGCCGCCCGCCCGCTCGTCCGCAACGTCCACATGCGCTTTGCCACGACCGCCGCCCGCCCGCTCGCGGATGCCGCACCCGCCGATCATGCCGACGGCGAAAACCCCGAATCCCACGATACCCCCGACCCCGACCCCGACGCTAACCCCGACGCTAACCCCGACCCCGACACCGATGCCGAAATCACCTTTCTCTACGAGGTCGCCCCCGGCATGGCCCACCGCTCCTACGGCCTCAACGTCGCCCGCCTCGCCCGCCTCCCCCAACGCGTCCTCGCCGTCGCCGCCCGCAAGTCCCGCGAGATGGAACACAACACCCGCGTCCGCCGCCTCCACGCCGCCGCCCGCCGAACCGCCGCCCTCCTCCAGCCCCAGAGCACCCAGAGCACCCAGAGCACCCAGAGCGACTCCTCCGCTGCTGCCGACCATCTCGACCTCCTCGTCTCCACCATCGAGCAGCTCTAACCCTCTTCCTTGCTCCCTTTCGTCCTCTTGTCTTTCGTCCCCGTCTCTTTCTCCTCACGTCCCGCATTACGCCCCGTTCTCTTCTTGCATGAACAATACTACTTCTCATCGTCTACACTCATAATGCATTCGGCTTTCATATAGTAATCTTGCGTGCTGCTGCATCACTAAAATAGGCAATGCCTGTAAAACTATCTCTGTGCAGGCGAGAAATGGTGTTTAATACCGAGATGAAAATCATAACGCCAAATATTCGGCCCGAGGCCAAAACCACCGGCCATCAAGGAAACGCATAGTACAGCTGAAGAAAACATATGCCCCTCCCCATAATCCCCCGTTCCATCCTTGATGCACATGCTGAGCTCTAGATACAAGTTTATAATGAGCAGGCAAAACGCCGTAAACATGCACTTGTAATATGCCTCCCGGTTTCCCCTGCCTTTTCGTTACCCCCCCCCCCGAATGACTTTGATACTGCATCCCAACTTCCCGACACCTTCACAGGTCGAACAGCGAGGCCGAGTTGCGAAAGGCTTGCTCGGAAAATGTCGACTCCCGCAGAGAAGTGTCCCGCTGCTCTGTGAATCCAAATAGGTTCGCATCCGCATCCAGCCCAAATCCAAAGCCCAGTCGCCGCCCATGGGCGCCATGAAACGGCACTGCCGAGCTCTCACTCCCGTCACTGCCGCTGAACAGCTGGCCGTCAAACGTCGAGTACATTCCTCCATTGTGGTTTTGCGAGCTCAGCGAAGACATGGCGTTGCTGCCAATGCCATGAAGTCCGCCAAACGACGAGCCTTGCGGACGGAAAGACAGCTGCCCTGGCTCTGCTTCGCCATCAAAGAAACGTCCCGATTGTGCGTGCTTGAAGAAGGACGAGGTCTCGGCCATGCCCATGTTTGGGTCGAGCTGTTGCAGAGCTGGCCGATTGTGATGACCTGAATCGAATCTGTGTCGTCACATTGTCAGACAGTCTTCATCGTGGTTTGGCTGCGTGTGGCTATAACTCAACCCGCTGCCATTCAAAACTTCGCCCAGATGGCTCTCCGTTTCGTCTGTTTCTGTCGCAGTTCTTTTAGTATGTTTCTCCACCCCAACTTCCGAGCTCGCATGGTCTTGCAACGGAGCACTGTACCTTGGTTGTTTCCAGATCCTTCGTAAAAAACGTTGAACGTATTACCGTGCCTGGGATCACCCGTCGGCAAGCCGTGAGCCCCCGGTCCGCAGTTCGTATCCAGCCCGTTGCCCTTCCTCCTCTTTCCCTGTCCCTCGCTGGCCGTGCCAAAGCCCCTCGCTTGGCGACTGTTGGACGCGTCACTCGCCGGTTGTCTGCCAGCACGCTTCTTTTTCGGAGGGGCACCGAGCCCATTTCCTCCTCCGGGAGACCCCGGTATCACCGACTTTGTTGGAGTAACATTTCGTGGGCGATACTTTCTTTTGCGCGGAGGGCTGTTTGGGGGACTTCCATCGATAGAAGGACTGGCGTAAATATCACGCACTTTGCAGACGTCTCCATTAGGACCCCAGACCGTCTCGGTGGCCCGAACGGCTTCAGAAGTCAACTTCATCTGCTCGATCACGCCCCCATCTTTGCGCTGGTTCCTCGTCCGCTTCTGGTCGGCAGTGGCAGAGTCGAACAAGGCCATTCCTGGCCAGACAACCCCTTTGAGTCTGTTCCCCTGCACATCATCGTCTAGCAAGTCCATGCTTGAAGACCTGTCCATATCAGACGGAGCCGTATGATGAAATGAGTCCATATCTGACACCAGGCTTTGGTGTCTCATATCAGACCCGTTGGTGCTGGCATCATCATGGAAAAAGTAGCCAGGCTGATGCCCATCCGAAACTGGCGTGTGGTAGGCCGGATTGTCCATGTATGAACCATTGCTGCTTTCGTTGAAAGAAAGTGGAGTGGCATTCCACTGTCCGACAGGAGCATTATGGTCAGGCGTGTGAAATCCCGACGCCGTGTCAAAATCTACCCTTACGGAATCGACAGTGCTTGTTGACTGGAGCGACTGCACCTGCGATTTTAAAGGTCAGCGAGTTTTCCATCAAAAATCCGGCTCCAAGAGCCACGCGAAAGAAAAAATTCCACCGTAATCTCACCGATGATGTCGAGGGCCGACCACGGCGACTCGCCGTTCTTTGGCTTTTGGTCGCGAGTCGTTCTGACAGCAGCTCCTCAATGCCATGTATGGAATACCATTCTTCATATCTCTGGAGGCGCTCCCTGGCTCCAGTCTCAGACTTCGCCTTGAATTCAATATTGAACTTTTGGTGCAAGTGTGCCTTGGACGAGACATGCGTCAAGAGGTGCGAGACGTCAGAAAAAGAAGGTCTCTTCGGGCACAGGACGCACTCCAGCGGAATGGGCTGCATATCCTCTTCCTTGAAAATCTCCATGTGTGCGACTGCGGCCATTTTTTTTGGATGGGTACAAGAAGACCCCAACACCAGCTGAATATATTCTGATGCCGTTGTGAGAATGGACTGAGGCAGTTAGCGAGGTTGTGTGAGAGCCAGATGGCGTCGGAGACGTCTGGCCGAAAAAAAAGCCGGCCGATATAGAGAGCACGAACTGCTGGAGATGGGGAAGTGATGGCTTGGCAGAGTCCTGCACAAAAAGGGTGGTAGATGATACGTAGGGCGCCTTGCCTCTTTGCTTGCGGTTGGGAAGAGAGAGTGAAAGGAGTGGACGCTCTGTGGCGATAGGCAAGAAGAGACGAGAATCTGAACAAAAGCACGATAGGCACGGCCTGTCAAAATGACCAAAAAGCGTGGGAAACAAAGTCAAAGACGGCACAGACAAGTCCTTGATAAAGTGGGTAGCTGGGACGAAGGAGAGGTTGACGGAGAAAAGAACTTACGCTCTGCGTTATTGTTGTTCGAGGAAAGCAGTCCCTCTCGGCGAAATAGTATTTCGCGTTTGAAATCAGGCGTGGGGTCCGGATTTGCAGTTTGTGTATGCCCCCCCCTTTTTTTGCCTCACTGCCTCTTTCCTTGCTGATTCTCTTGCCTTTTTTTATTTTCTCTCAAAAAGTATCGATGACACCCTTCCGCTCCACATTCACAATTAAAAATTACCTGTCGTATCAACACACGTGTTGCCGAACCGATCTCGAAATGTGCTTGCCGGTTTGAGGCTTGGATGGAAAGAGCAGATGAACAAGAACAGAAACAGTCTCGCGACAAATGAACGGACGCGTAGAAGACGTGGAGAATGAGCCAGCCAGGAGCTAGACCATGGACTCGATCAGCAAGAGCAACCGGGCAGATATGTGATAGAAACAGCCGAGACGAAGAGGAGTCAAGTGCACGAGGATTTGTCACAAGCTTGAGGCTTCGTGATAACTTGGGAAAGAAGGAGCGAGATGTCGGTGCTATCGAGGTAGCAGTAAGGTAGAGAAAGCAAGAGGAGAGTATGGAAGAGGAAGGAGGACGGTACTAATTGAGAAGGAGGAAGAAAGGGGCTCTTGCAGGAACGAGGACAGAAAACATACAGTTTTGATGCTCGCTGCAGGACGGCCTCAGTGAAGAGTTGCCCAAGTATTGATCAGCCTCGGAAAAAAGGCAATCGTCGATGTGAGTGATGCCAGGCTGGTAGAAGACACGACAGAGAAGTCCAGCCTAGTATGTGGCCCTCGTGAGGGGATGAAGATGCGAAGGCGGATGATCATGACAGAAAGAAAGGAGAAGAGAAAGGGGGAGGAAGGGAGGAAGGGAGGAAGGAAGGAGAGCAAACGAGCGAGAAAGATTATTGAGAGCTGGCCAATAGAAAAAAATGGAAGGTGGCTACGAATGTTCCCTGTATGTTGGAAAGTCGGGAAGGAACGATCTGGGTTGCCCTCGCCGACGCGTCGGATTCAGAAGGCGCGATGCTCTGGCCTTCCCATTTCCTCTTTTTCCCAAGACGTCCAAATGGAGCAGGTACGCAGTCTCAACGCAATCATAGGTGGATTTATCGATCTGGCAAAAAAGGCTCTCGAATCCCCGAGCTGCAAGGAAATGAGAGAGCAAATGCTCCGTACGATAAACGGCAGACGGAGGCATGCACCTTTTGAAAGTTACACCAGATTGTATAATCTGAAAATGCACATTTGCAATCCAGCTACCAAGGTCAGCAAATTGTCTCTAAATCAAGGGAAGAGACCTGAGCACGAGAAGAAGTGCCCAAGCCGCGATGGAAAGATGGAATATAACGCTCGCGAGACTGTCCTTTGGTTCGTGTCTAGACGAAGGAGTACTTGTATTGAGGGGATATATGTATTTTTGTACTTCGGTATCTCAGTCAGACTCATCAAGTCCTGGCCCAACGACACGAGCAATTGTCGACTTGGGCATGCAGTACGCAGCGTGCACGGGTACCAGGCCGGGGTAGTCCAGCAAGCCCAGGCCGGCCACCGAGTACACGGTGTGCCACACGTCGACCATGTTTCCGGGCCGGTCGGCGAAGCCACCGCCCTCGGCGTCTTGACACCGGAGGATAAAGGCAATCAGCTGGTCGCGGTCGACCCAGTGGAGGCGGCCGATGAGCGTCAGGCTGCTGAGCACCCACCAGCTGTAGCAGGCATCTTCCTTCTTTTCCGGGCGGCCGTTGAGCCCGCCGCCGGCGATCTGGCGCTCGCTCAGCCAGCGGCCGAGCTTGTCGGCATCGGCCAGGTCGAGGCGGCCGGCGATGGACAGGGCGGCGAGACAGGTGAAGATCTGGCCGGCATGGGACTCGGCGCCGGGACGGGACCCGTAGCCGCCGTCAAAGTTGGCGCACGAGGCCACGTACTCGACGGCCTTGCCAACGTCGACGAGCGAGAGCATGCCCAGCAGAGACAGGGCGTTTAGCGCGCCATAGAGGAAGCGGGTGTCCTCTTCGCCCCACTCGTCGCCGGAAAAGGTGCCGGACGAGCGGTTCTGCAGCCCGGAGATGACTGGACAACGGTGAGTGAGCGTGCACGAATGTGGGTGGGCGGGGCCTGTGCAGCCCCAGAGTGAGACGCATACACTTGCCAACCGCAGCCTTGCCCTTTCCTTGGGAATCAAGAGCGTCCAGGCCGTCGACCAGGGCGAGGATCTGTACGGCGCTCACGGTATACAGCATGTGTGCGTCGTGGCCCGGGGCGGCTCCGAAGCCGCCGTTGTCGTGCTGGCATGAGAGCACAAAGGCAATGGTCTCGTCGCGGGGAAGGGCTTCTGGATGGTTCATGAAATGCAGCGTGGCCAGGCCCCAGTAGAGGCCATTGAGGCGCAGATGTTCGGTCAGCCAAAACTCGTACGCATCCTGGTGCGAGTTGAGGCCCTGGATGTATTTCACGTGTGCGGCCGTGGCCAGCAGGGCCTCGTTGCTGGGAGGCTTGTCCGGATCAGCAGACATGGCGACAGGGAAGAGACGGGGAGGGAGGTGATGCGGTTCATTCTCTCGTGCAAGTGGGCCTGGAGTCAGATACGAGACGATAGGGCCAAAAGACAGCCCAGCTCCACCAGGATGCGCTATCCCCGACTTTCTTACATAAGCCACGGCCCCACCGGATCACGTGGGGAGGCTTTCTGCTCGCTCGGCCTAGACCTCACGGTGAACATCGACAGACTTATGCACAACATCAGGATGTGGGCTTCTAGGGCTCTCTTGCCGGAGTGGAAAGGGCAGATTGGCGGTGAAAAGGTCGGCCCATGATTGCAGCACTGACAGCGATTTTGGCGCTGTTTCCTACGACGTATGCAGGATGGAGGAGGCCCGTGACCCACCTGGCGCTCGTATCTACATTTTCGTCTTCTTGGGAGCAGAGAGCGGGGCAGGATCAAGATTGCGGAAAGCGTAGGGGCCTATTAGGCGGCTGGGCGAACAAGAAGGAAATGTCCCTATTTTGCCAGTTGACGGGCGGCGGCGGACAAAGTGCACAGGCGCGGCCGTTGGCACTTGGAGCGCCCGTAGGGAGAAACACGATCGATCAGCAATTTCAGCGTGGTTCGTTTCCGGCGATCTTATTGCGCAATTTGCATCTTGGACAGCAAGCGGCCGTTGCCCCCTATTTTCCCCTTCATGAGCGTGTGCTCAGGGACCGGAAGCGTCCAGCCTCGTGCAGTGCCTGAACCGTAGATCACACATTGCCACGGCAAGTTGGCCGCTTTCAGATATCAGAAAGCCCCAAAGCCCCAGTTGTGGCCCAGTAGCCCGTTTATTATTACACGCCGTAGTTTCAGAAGCCAGGTTCCTGGACTAGTCCTCTTGCAGGCGAGCTAGCGACTGGTAGGGCAAAGCTCTCCAGGCCAGCGTTCGGGGTTTTTGATTTTGTCTACGAGCACATAGTACGATACGCATACGCTTCGTACTCGTAATGCGCAGCACGATCATCAGGGCATGATCAGGGCATGGGCACTGGGGGCATGTCCGTCGGCGACCATGTGCTGTGGAATGCGCTGCGGTGCCCTGTTCGGAAGCGGCCAGAAAGGGCCAGCAGGGACCAGCTGAGGTAAGACGCATCATCTCATGCAGTTTCCATGCCGAGAGGCTGAGCAGCAGCGCGGCACTCTATATACCGTATTCGTACCCCCGCTTTCTCTGATGACAATACTGCGAGTATGTAATCTCCCATGCCAACATTCGGAATGAAATTGGGAGAGGAATTATATCCTACATAGTACGGCTCTGTCGTGATGACAACCGGATTTTGTGCTAGTCTCCCAGCATAGCATGGGTGCTATACGGGTGGATATGTGCACCTGGACTAGCAAGTAGGGCCGTGTAAGTGCTGTATTATACTCCGAATGGTACCCTGGCCGTATCGATACTAGCCGCGCCTTCCCTTCCCTGCGCATCACCCCTCCACAAAAAAGCGCTCTCTGGGCGTTTAGCCAACGGCTGCCCCCCCCTTTATTTCACTCCCTTCCCCCCTGATGACACATTTCGTGGCCTGCTGCACGTTTCAGGCCGCTCCAGGACTCGCCAGGACGCTCTTCCGCTACCTCTTTTTTTCACCCTGTTTGGACACCAGCTAATATCGACGGAGAATGCCCGCCAACGACCACGCTGCTGTCCGCACTGCCGTCTCCCATTGGCGGCCAAACAGCAGCAGCTGAGCACGGCAGACGCAGTTGTTCTACATTGTGTGCCGGTCCGGCGCTGCGTAAGCTGTGGTCCACAAATACGGACGCAGAAGAGAACAAAGCACGAGAGAGAGAGGGCGTGATCCTCTCGCACAAACACACAGAAACACATCCCACAGGGACCCCCTTCCGATTCTGTTGGCGATCAAGATCCCGCAGCCAAGCGACGTCGAACCAAGCCACTGACGCACGCCTGCTTCGCGTGTCTGTCTTTCTGCTTTCTTTCTGCTTTCTGCTTTCTGCTTTCTGCTTTCTGCTTTCTGCTTTCTGCTTTCTGCTTTCTGCAGTCTGCAAGTCTGCCTATCTGCCTATCTGCCCCCCTTCCGCACGCCTGTCGCATCCTCCTGCTTGCGCCGTCTCTTCCGCTTTCAATCTCGAATCCTCGGCCTCGCCGTTGTCTCCGACCCGTCCGTCTCCCTTCTCCTGCCTTCCTCCTCCTCCTGCCTGGCCCTTTCAGCGCCCTCCCCCCCTTCCACCCGCTCTCGACTACCCGCTCTATTTTCTTCTCTTCCCCCCCCCGTCTTTTCTCCTCTGTCCTGCCCTTCATACCCTGGCTACGTTCTCCGACCTACACCCGCGCGCCAAAAAAAGAAACCCCCCGTCGCATCTATCTGTCGCAGACTCAAATCTGCCCGTCTCCTCCCCCTTGCCTAGGCCAACGAAGAGCTCGAACTGGTCCTCCCTCCCTGCCTCCTCTCCCACAGGCATCCCGCACTCGCACTCCTTTGCATACACCATACACGCATACATGCCAGTCGAGTCTGTACGCATTTCTCTCGCCTGGTGATTCGAGACAGCAATCGGGCAACCCCCCCCCCCTCTGGGCGGACACCTGGACGACTGAACCCGAACCCGAACCCGAACCCGAAAAAGACAACTGCCCTATGCAACCCAGCAAGGGGAACGAACCCGTCGGCGAGACAGGCACCATGGGAGGACGCAAGACCGCGCCGCAGCCGCTGGCCCTCGCCGAGTCTGCGCTTATGGCGAGCGACCGCAGCCCTGCCGAGGCGTCTCTCCAGATCGACTCGCCAGTCGACCATCCCACCCATTCTCGGTCTCCCCGGTCGCCCAACTCGCTATTACGCTACAACGAGAAGAACGTCCAGAACCTGTCGCAAACCCAGACGGGCGCCACAGGAAACCAGCCACCCGTTCACGTTGCCGATCTCATCAGCCAGCCGCTTGCCGACGGCGAAGTCAGCCATCATCAGCATTCCCTCTCGACCTCGGCCAGTTCGTCCCAGCTGCAGCAGCCGACACAGCTGCAGCAACAAACACAAAGACAAATGCAAACACAGACACAACCACAACCACAAACACAACCACAGCCACAGCCACAGCCACAGCAACAGCAACAGCAACAGCAACAGCAACAGCAACAGCAACAGCAGCAGCAGCAGCAGCAGCAGCAGCAGCAGCAGCAGCAGCAACAACAACAACAGCAACAACAACAACAACAACAACAAAAGCATTACGGCCATGGCCGCTACAGGCAAAACGAGGAGAAGGCCTCCAAGTCCAACTTCTTCTTCCACTTTGGCAAATCGTCTCGATCGGCCGAGAGACTTGTGTCCAGCAGCGGCGGCAGCGGCAACGGCACCAGCTCTGCTCCGGACCCGAGAGACGACCTCGCTTCAAGAGGCGGGGACTCGTCTTCAAGTAGGACTGGAAAACCCTCAGGTAAGTAAGAGAGGAGGACGGTGCACGGGATCCAAGACCCAGTCAAGGGATGGCTGGCTCTCCGATCAACTGTCGCTCACACAGTTTTGTGCCTAAACAGACTCTGATCCTACACAAGCGGCCAGCAACGCCGACCTCCCAACCCGCTCCAACGCCTCCCTTGTCTCCTCCTCGACCGACGCCGACACCATAAATTCCTCACGAAAAGGAAAGCCAAAAACCTTTGCGCGTATGGGGCGAACACGATCCAACCGTGACAAGAACGGCAACATTGTCAATCCCAACACCACCACGGCGAGCAACCTTCAGAGTCCAGCTTCGCAAGACGACGCAACGATGCGGGTGATCGAGCAGCCCGAGCGCACGTACCAGCCTGCCGCCAACCTGAAGCCGGCGCCAGCCATGCCGCACGAACAGGCCCACAGAGAGACCAAGGCTATGAAGACGCGCAACCACTCGGCCGACCGGACGCGCCCACGCGACGTCCCCAGCAACCGGGATGGCCATCGCAACGATCGAGACCGCGACCGCGACCATGGACGGGCACCGCCGGCACCGGTACAGAACACGGGCGGCTACACCTTTTTCAGCGGACTCAAGAACTCGTCGAGCCGAGCTGCAGACGTGATCAGCAGGGGGCTGTTTGGCAAGAGCGGCCGGAGTGGGAGCACGACCGAGCGGGAACCTGTCGTGGACGACGAGCACTATGTGCTCCGGGTGCTCAACCTGCCCCTGGTCGAGCAGACCCGGATGACGCGCATTTCGAAACGCCTGGAGGATTCGCGTGACAAGACCGAGTTCTGGATGCCTGCTTTCCCGTGGAGAGCGATCGACTACCTCAACTTCAAGGGGACCGACGTGGAAGGCCTCTACCGGGTTCCTGGCAGCGGGCCGCAAATCAAAAAGTGGCAGCGGAGGTTTGACCAAGGTTTGTTGTTCTGTTCACCTATGCACATGTCGCTGCGAAGACCGGTTCCCCTTCTGACACTGACCCTGCGCAGAGTACGACGTGGATCTTCTCTCACGGGACGATCTCTACGACATCAACATTATCGGCTCGATGCTCAAAGCCTGGCTGCGCGAGCTGCCCGACGAGCTGTTCCCCAAAGCGGCACAGGAGAGAGTGGCACGCGAATGTGCCGGTTCCGAGAGGGTGCCGCAGCTGCTGATTGAGGAGCTCTCGAACCTGTCACCCTTCAACTACTACCTGCTATTTGCCATCACCTGCCACCTGAGTCTCCTGCTGGCCCATTCGGACAAGAACAAGATGGACTTTCGGAATCTGTGCATCTGCTTCCAGCCGTGCATGAAGATCGACGCCTTCTGTTTCAAGTTTCTGGTGTGCGACTGGCGGGAGTGCTGGAAGGGATGCCGGAACGAGATGCGCTATATCGAAGAGGAATACAGGATCTTTGACGTGCCGCCGCCGATGGGCATGTCGACGCCGCGGACGGAGCTGCCGCCGAGCTTGGACATGTCCGGACAGGAGGTTTCCGACATCCGGCAGATCTCGTCGTCGGACAGCAACAGGCAGCTGGACCATATTCATCGGCCCCATCTGAGGAGGCCCAACAACCTGGAGACGGGCAGCGTGGCGTCCAACTCGACCATCTCGACAACGCTGACGATTGACAGCCAGCGCCTGGCCACGCCGCCAGGACAGGCGGTCTCGGCAGACATGCGGCCGTTGTCGCCGATCAAGCCGCTCTCTCCGCTCGGCTTCTAGGACGGTCCGTCGTCGACCAACAGATGCACTCGGCCCAATGTGATACCCCTTGGCGAGCATGTCGTCTTTGCTACCTTGCTGTCTGTGTATTGGTCTCGTGCGTTGCTTTGTTGTCGTTTCTGGGTTCACAGCATTCCTTCCAACTTTGGCGAAAGCGTCCGGAAGCAGATGCTTTTCTTTTACGATTTTTGATTTGGTATACCCCCACTGGATCTCGCTTCCCGGTATTGGTATGTGGCGGCCATATAAGATAGTACGTTAGCGATTTATGAAACATCTTTTTGCAGTGAGCATCGATATCGGGGCCGCAGTTCCAGCTCCAACCCGACGACGTCCTCTGCTGTGTGTGTGATTTCTGCCAGGACAATGGGCAAGGCATATTTGGGCTCTGCGACATAGAATATAGAATGAATCAAAGACTATGAGAATTCATGACAACGAGTACAAGCGTATGCTGGTGCCAATGACTGAAAATGCAGTACAGCGGCCGAGCAGGGACAAGCACTCGACTGAGAGCGCAGAAAGCGAGAGGGAGGGCGAGGCTTCCCCTCCAGCTCGTCGTCCCGATGCCAGCACATGTTTGGGATGACCCATAAACTCCAAGCGCCCTTTTTCCCATCAGACCAGCAGCGAGCAAAAAGCACAAGAGATACCATCCGCGGACGGGGTTTCCCCCCTTTTTTTTTTCCTTTTTTTTTTTTTTTTTTTTTCTTCCCCCCCCCCCCCCCCCCCCTCCCCCGGGACTCTCATTTTGTTGACCGGCCACCGGCCGCGGCCGCGTGCTGCTGGTTGCGGCGCATGCGGCGGTCGTTGCGCTTGACGTGTTCCTTGCGCTGGCGGCGGCTGTCGCCGCGCACCGAGGTGCCGTTGGCGGCGTGGTCGGCGTCCTTCTGCCAGTCCTTGACCTCGACGAGCCAGTCGGCCTGGCCGTCCTTGGTCTTGTTGGCGCCGCCAAAGCCCCACTTGGGCGTCCAGGTCTGCGTCTTGTCGTCGTACTGCAGGTTGCGGCGCTGCTCGCGCGTCTTGGGCTTGATGCCCTTGCGCGCGGCAAACTGCTCCCACCGCGTCGGCGGCTTGGGCTGCGGCAGCGGCTTCTCGCGCGGCAGCGGCGTCGACGCCGGCGGCAGGCTCAGCAGCACGCCGTCGCTGGCCGTCCGCTCGACCCGGCACGTCGTCAGCAGCTGGTTGACCAGCGCCTGCGCCCCGTCGCGCGCCACCGCCGCCAGCTGCGCCTCGACCGAGGCGGCCCCCGACCGGTCCACCACCACCGGGTTCGCGTCGTTGGCCAGCAGCAGCCCCAGGTCGAAGCTGTACGGCGTCGGCTTCTCCACGGCCACCGCCAGCCGCGGCTTCGGGCGCGCGGCCAGGGCCGAAGTCGCGGCCGCCATGGGTTCGGTGGTGCCGGGCATTTGTGTGTGCGTGTGTGTGTGTGTGTGTGCGTGGGAGAGAGAGAGAGAGAGGTCGCTGTCTTGTTTTCGGAAAGGGCTCTGCTTTGTGGTGGCTGAGAATGGGTGGCAAGTCGATCAGACACGAGGATGATGGGAAGAAGTCTCGACTTTTTTTTCTCGATAAGAAAACAGTGGGTCCGATTACCTTATCATTCCCACAACAGTATCCACTTTGGCGGGAGATAAGCGTGCGATAAAGAAAAATCGTAGCTCCTCTTTTTTTTTATGCCACAAACAACCCCCAGCATCTTTTTCAGTTTTCTTGCAGTACATTCTTTCCATCGCAGCACCGCAACCATGGAGCCTGCACTGAAGAGAAAGAAGACTTCCAGAATGGACGAGCCACGGAAGAAGGCGGTGAAGCCGGCGACCGAAGCGGCGGCCGAGCCGGTGGCCGAAGAACGACTGGACGAATCCGAGGACGAGGTGCTGGACGAGGAGGAAGCAGCTCCGTCAGCTGCGGCGGAGGACGAGGCGCCCAAGACGTTCAAGGAGCTGGTGAGCACCCTTCCCGGCAGGAAGGGCACGGAAGGGGGGCTGACGAGAAGCAGGGGCTGGTCGATGCGCTGTGCGAGGTGTGTGACAGCCTACGCTACACGGCACCGACGCCGATCCAGGTGGCGGCGATCCCGATTGCGCTGCAGAACCGGGACGTGATCGGGACGGCGGAGACGGGCAGCGGCAAGACGATTGCGTTTGCGCTGCCGATGCTGCAGGCGCTGCTGGAGCGGCCGCGGCCGCTGTTCGGGCTGGTGCTGTCGCCGACGCGCGAGCTGGCGGTGCAGATCGGGCAGACGTTTGAGGCCTTCTCGGCCATCTCGCTGCGGTGCGCGGTGGTGGTGGGCGGCATGGACATGGTGTCGCAGTCGATCGCGCTGGCCAAGAAGCCGCACGTGGTGGTGGCGACGCCGGGCCGGCTGCTGGACCACCTGGAGAAGACCAAGGGCTTCGCGCTCAAGCACCTGCAGTATCTGGTCATCGACGAGGCCGACCGGCTGCTGGACATGGACTTTGGGCCGATCCTCGAGAAGATCATGCGGCACCTGCCGCGCGAGCGCCGCACCATGCTCTTCTCGGCCACCATGTCGTCGCAGGTGGAGAGCCTGCAGCGGGCCAGCCTGCGGGACCCTCTCCGTAGGTCACGATTCTGTTTGCCTCATCTGCCTCTGCTAACAACCCCCCCCCCCCCCTCCAGGCGTGAGCATCTCGTCGGGCTCGCACCAGACGGTGGCGACGCTCAAGCAGAGCCTCATCGTCACGCCGCCGTCGCGCAAGGACGTGTGCCTCGTGTACCTCGTCAACGAGTTCTTTGGGCAGTCGATTGTGGTGTTCACGCGCACCATCTACGAGACGCAGCGGGTGGCCATCCTGCTGCGCGCGCTCGGCTTCGGGGCCATCCCGCTGCACGGCAAGCTCAGCCAGTCGGCGCGGCTCAGCGCGCTCAACAAGATCAAGTCGGGCAACCGCGAGATCCTGATCGCGACGGACGTGGCGGCGCGCGGGCTCGACATCCCGCACATCGGCATCGTCATCAACTACGACGTGCCCCAGGACAGCAAGACGTACGTGCACCGCGTGGGCCGGACGGCGCGCGCGGGAAAGTCGGGCCACGCCGTCAACATCGTGACGCAGTACGACCACACGCAGTTTTTGGAGATTGAACGGGCCATCGGCCTGAGCCGCAAGATCCCGCTGTATAGCATCGACAGGGAGGAGCTGTTGATGTTCAAGCCGCGCGTCGAGGAGGCCCAGAGACACGCACACGTGGAGATGCGCACCTTTCTCGAGACTGTCGGCAAGCGGAAAAAGGGCGGACGGTCGGCAGCAGGCAGACCAAGACGCCACGACGGTATGGACCGGGGAGAGGAATAGCTGTGCCTGTGCTGGCGAGGGGATGCGATACCCCCCCTGTATATGATTGGACGTTTAGGCGTACGGGTGCTTTTGCTCTGGATCTGTGCTTCCGATTTTGTTGCGTGGAGGCTGGAGTTTGTCTTTGTACCAGAGCGGAAGCCACAGGCCTCGTGATAGTAGTTGTTATACTCGGATGTTTGTCCGTTTACAAAATGGCGGTGGTGTGCGGCAGAATATGGTGCCTCTCAGTAGACTCGTGGTCCGTGCGCGGCGAAAATGGAAAGCTGGAAATATTTTGCAACGTGCAAGCCGAGCATCACGCGAGGTCACGACGCCAGGACGCAACCGACGACGACCCAATTGGACGCCGTACCATGCGGAGGGAGTGCAGAGCATAAAGAGCGCAACGAACGACAAGGCAGACAGGTCTCTTGTGTGTCCGAGCTTGCGGCAGCGATGGCAGCCGTGGCGAACTGGACGAGGCGTCTGGCGAGCTGGCGGCCGGCGGCCGCGGCCGCGACGGTGCTGGTGCTGGGGCGGCCAGGAGGAGCAGGAGGAGCAGCAGGGACCGTGGTGGCGGCGGCCGCAGCACGGCCGCTGTCGACGTCGGCGGCGCGCCACGGGCCCAAGGGCGGCGCGGCCCACGTGCGCGGCGGCAAGCAGGTGCAGATGCGCAAGAAGAAAAAGGCGCCGCCGCGGGGCAAGACGGCGGAGCCGGGCGAGCGCAAGGCGCTGCGCCGGCGGATCGTGCTGAGCAACGGCAACGCGCTGGAGGTGCCGGGGCTGGAGGAGCTGACGGCGGCGCACCTCGTGGGCGGCGGCGGCGGCGGCGGGGCCGGCCGCGTGCTGGCGCTGCCGGACGCCGTGGTGGACCAGCTGCGGGCGGTCGAGGCGTTCAAGCCGTCGCAGTGCTTCTCGCTGTTCCGGCGGCCGAGCGTGCTGGTGCGCGGCGAGACGGTGGCGCTGGCGACGCAGATGCAGCGCGCGGCCACGGCCCGGGACACGCTGCGGCTGGTCATTGACGGCGAGCGCATCGCCGGCAAGTCGATCCTGCTGCTGCAGGCGCTGGCCCACGGGTTTATGAACGACTGGGTTGTGATTCATGTTCCAGAGGGTGGGTGGTTTTTTTGGTTTTTGTTGTTCTTTTGGTCTTTCTTTTTGGGGGGTTTCTCTCGTTTTTCTCCCATTTCCTCCTTCCTCCTTCCTCTTCCTTCCCCTTCCTCCTCCTTCCCCTTCCTCCTCCTTCCCCTTCCTCCTCCTTCCCCTTCCTCCTCCTTCCCCTTCCTCCTCCTTCCTCCTCCTTCCTCCTCCTTCCCCCTCCCCTCCCACTCCTCTCTCCCGCCAACTCTCTCCCCCCCCCTCCTTTCCCGTCTCCTTCGCTAACCCCCCCCCCCAGCCCAGGAACTCACCGCGGCCAGCACCGAATACGCCGCCCTGGCCGACACCCAGCCGACGCAGTACGCCCAGCCGGCCTACGTGCTGCGGCTGCTGCAGGCGGTGCAGGTGGCCAGCGGGCGCGTGCTGGCGCGGCACCGGACGGTGCGGGCGTACGAGCGGCTGCAGAACCCGGTGGCGGCCGGCAGCACGCTGCAGCAGCTGGTGGCGGCGGCGCGCGAGAACGACCACGCCTGGCCCGTCTTCCAGGCGCTGTGGTGGGAGCTGACGACGACGGAGCCGGTCGAGACGCCGCGCCCGCCGCTGCTGCTGGCCCTCGACGGCCTCGCGCACGTGATGCGGCCCAGCCGCTACCGCTCGGCCGCCTTTGACCGCGTCCACGCCCACGACCTGGCCCTCGTGCGCATCTTTGCCGACGCCCTCGGCGGCGCCGCCGTCCTGCCCCACGGCGGCGCCGTGCTCGCGGCCACCTCCCGCGGCAACGCCCCCGCCAACGCCACCCTCGACCTCGTCCTGGCCCGCCGGCTGGCCGAGCAGGACGGCCAGCACAGCCAGGACGGCCCGTCGTCGCCTCCGCCCGCCGACCCCTTCTTCCGCGGCTACGACGAGCGCGTCGCCGCCGCCCTCCAGTCCGTCCGCGTGCTCCGGCTCCCCGGCGTCAGCCGCGACGAGGCCCGCGCCCTCATGGAGTACTGGGCCGCCAGCGGCGTCCTGCGCGACCGCGTCGACGAGCAGGCCGTCGCCGGCACCTGGTCGCTCGCCGGCAACGGCCTCGTCGGCGAGATGGAACGCACCGCCCTGCTGAGCCTGCGGCCGTAGGCGGCGGGCGGGCGGCGTTGGCGTGGCCGGGTCGGCGCTGTATAGTAACTGCTGCAATCATACTGTTGAGCGTGTTCTGAACGGCGACTGCCTCATTTGCTGCTTACATACGCAGAACTAGTTTTCTACTGCACTTGCCGGAATTGATAGCAGCCCGTCCGCTCCTTCCGTTCTCCGTCTTCCGCAACGCCGTCCAAGAAAAGGCAAAAGGCAAAAGGCAATCAGGCAAGCAGGCAATCAGGCAATCAGACACCAGACAATCAGACACCAGACAAATCCAACACAATCATCCCAAGACACACGTCATCCCTACTCCTCCTCGTCGACCTCGACCTCGTCGGTCGTCGTGATAAAGACCAGCCTGCTCATGTTTCCAGCCGTTTGCCAGACCTATTGTTGTTAGCGGGGGGGGCCCTCTCCTGGCACACACACACACACACTCTCTCTCTCTCTCTCTCTGTCCACACTCACATCAATCGCGGCGTAGTCGTCCAGCGCCGTCAGCCACTGGTCCTCGGTGAAGCCCTTGGCGATGACGCGCTCCTTGACGCGGCGCAGGCTCAGCTCGATGCCGACGCCCTGGCGGTCCTCGTCGTCGTCCTCGTCGTCCTCGCCGTCCCTTTCGTCGTCCTCGTCCCCCTCCTCGCGGTCCGGCCGGCAGGCGCCCGAGTCCGCCAGCGTCTTGACAAAGCTGTAGATGCGGCTGCTGGCGTTGGCGCCGCGGCGGCGGCCCCAGGCAGCTTCGGCGGCCTCGGCGTTGAGCGTCTCCATGCTGGCCTCCATCAGGCGCAGGGCCTCGTCGACGTCGTAGCGGTCGACGGCGTCGCAGAAGCGCAGCCGCGCCAGCGCCTGGGCCAGCCGCACGATGCCCAGCAGCGTGCGCGGCGTCGTGTGCGTAAACTGGCGGCCGCGCTTCTCGGCGCGCTTCTGCTGCTCGCGCATGCGCACGTACGTCTTGACCATGTAGTCGGACACGGACGCGGGCACCACCGGCCGGAACGTGCGCGCGCGCGCCACGTACGAGCGCACCTCGTGCGGCGAGAAGACCACGTCGGGCCCGTTGCCGCCGGTGCCGTCGCCGACCAGGTCGGGATGGCGGCCGTGCATGTGCACGTAGGTCACGTGCTTGGCCAGCTGGGCGTCCGTCTCACGTGACGGCGTGTCCAGCAGCAGGAACATGACGTCGAAGCGCGACAGCAGCGCGGCCGGCAGGTTGATGTTCTCGACCGGCGAGATGCGCGGGTTGTAGCGGCCGTAGACCGGGTTGGCCGCGGCCAGGATGGACGTGCGGGCGTTGAGCGACGTGGAGATGCCGGCCTTGCTGATGCTGATGGTCTGCTGCTCCATGACCTCGTGGATGGCCGTGCGGTCGTTCTCGTCCATCTTGTCAAACTCGTCGATGCAGCAGATGCCGTTGTCGGCCAGCACCAGGGCGCCGCCCTCGAGCACCATCTCGTCGGTGACCGGGTCGCGCATCACGGCGGCCGTCAGGCCGACGCCGCTGCTGCCGCGGCCCGACGTGTAGACGCCGCGCGGCGCCACCTTGGAGATGTACTTGAGCAGCTGCGACTTGGCCACGCCGGGGTCGCCCATCAGGCAGATGTTGATGTCGCCGCGGATCTTCATGCCGTCGCCCATCTGCTTGGTCACGCCGCCGACCAGCAGCAGCAGCAGCGCCTTCTTGACGTCCAGGTGCCCAAAGATCTCGGGCGCGATCGACTTGGCCAGGTACTCGTACACGTGGCCCGACTGCCGGAACTGCTCGATGCGCCGCACCAGCTGCGGCTCGATCTGCATGTCCTCGTACGCCCGCTTGTGCTGCGCGACGTGCTGCGCCTCCAGGTACGTGTCCGTCAGCAGGCCCGCGCGCATGGCCTTGAAGCCGGTGTAGGGCGTCGGCAGGAAGATGCCGGCCACGTCGACCACGTCGCCCGGGCTGATGCGCCGCACCAGGCTGCCGTAGCACAGCACCGTCAGCGTGCGCGGGATCTGCCCGATCGGCACCTGCTCGGCCAGCTCCTGCACCTTGACCTCCTGGAAGGGCAGGAACTTGCTCGCCCGCGACGACGGGTGCAGCTGCCCGCCCGACTGGTTCGCCTTGCAGTCGGCCGACGGGCAGATGGCCAGCGGCGCGAACTGCTTGTCCGTCACCGGCTGGAAGATCTCGCAGCCGCAGCGGTCGCACGTGTACGCGCTCACCTGCGCGATCGGCTTCACGTCCGACACCCGCGTCGCGATCGCCCGGATCGTGATCAGCTGCCCCAGGTGCTCGCCGCGCACCTGCCGCACCGCCAGCGGCTTGGCCCCGTGCTCCGGCGTCGCCGTCCGCGGCCGGAACACCAGCGTGTAGCGCCGCGTCAGCTCGGCCGGGAACATGTCGTGGAGCATCGTCGGGTCGCCCAGCGCCTCCGCCCCGTCCTGCAGCTCGCGGTTGCGCAGCTTCCGCCGCGCCATCAGCACGTCCAGCACGTCGTCCTTGAACGACACGTCCGAGCTCGGCTCCGGCAGCAGCTCGTCCACCGCCTTGGACAGCAGCTCCACGTAGTGCTTCGTGTTGCCCTCGATCGACTGCGTCAGCCTGAGCTCCCGGCCCACGTCCTCCTCAAACTGTGCTGTTAGGACGAGACGGCAACAAGACGACAGCAACAGGGCAGTACTACTACCCCCCACCAACATACCGATGACACGTCGTCCAGGTCAATCACAATCTCGTTGGTCTTGCGGTCCGCCAGCTGCTGCAGCAGCTCCCGGTACTTGTGCTGCGGCTTGTGTCGTGCCGCCCGGCTCTGTGCCCGGCGTGCCGTCACGCCCTCGTCCTCGTCCATAAAGTCATACTCGTCGCTGAGGTCGTCATCGTCGATATTGATGTTGCCCAGGGCGTGGACTATGGCATGTTCCGGCGTCGTCTTGAAGTCGGACAGGAAGCCCTTGAAGGCCGCTGCAGCCCCATGTTAGCATCCCGTGTCCCGCGTCCCGTCCTGGCGCCGAGACCGAGACCATCCCGGCAGCGCGTGCGTACTCAGCTGGGCATTGTAGTCGACGGGACTCTTGTAGTTGAGAAGCACCTGCGCCATGGCTTCGTTGTGACCGGCGCGGCGGGCTGGTCGTCTCTGGGCTTATGCGCGAAAGGAGAAGAACGGCAGTTGCATAAACAGGTCCCAAAGTGCGAGCGACAAAAAAAAAAAAAAGGACTGCGTGTTCGGGCGACTGCGTTTCGGGGGTGGAGGGGAAAAGCAACAGGCACAAACTTCTTTTTTTTTGCCAACCAAGGAGGCTGGGAAAGGGTGATGATAAAGTGGGCCGGGCAACGGCGCGATGGGCAACGCGTGCCACGCGAATTCTCGCGTTTAATTGAAAGCACAGGCCACGGGCAGCAAGTCTCCCACCTGAAGTGTGGCGCGCGCTGTGGGCTCCAGCCACAGGCTTCTGCGGAGAGAGCTCCAAGGCAGGAGCAGCCTCGGCAACCGGACGATCTGAACGTGCTTGCCGTTGGGGAAATTAGAGTACGAGGCAGCAGCTTCTCGCTGGCGGCCATCCACATTGACTCAACCCGAACCTCACTCCAGCATTCTGTCGGAGCTGAGCGTGGGCTGCCATACGACCGCGCAACAATGGCGCCCCGAAAGAACACGCATTCGATGGCGGCGGAGCTGTCGCTGGTGCAGCTGCAAAAGTGTTTTGTCAACCTGCCGTCGTCGCTGGCAAACGTGTTGATGAACATTGACACGGTGAGCTGGAATTCCTCTCTCCCTTTGCCTGGTTTCCTCTTCTCCTCTCCTTCACCCTCTCTCCCTCTCTCCTCTCCCCCCTTGCTGACCCACGACAGCCCATACAGAATGTCATCATCGAGCTGAGCTACCGCGCGCCGGCACCGCCGCGCGCCGACGGCACGGGGCCGACGCCGCCGCCGCAGACGCGGTCCATCTTTGTGGGCTGGACGGGGATGCCGAGCCGACGCAAGATGGCGCCGCTGCTGGGCCGCGACGGCCTCGCCGCCGGCGCCCGGGCGCCCGGGCGCGAGCAGGAGGTGGCGGTGGTGGAGCTGGACGCGACCTTTGCCGGCACGCTCGGCGTGCGCGACGGCCAAAAGGTGACGGCCACGATCCATCTGGAGCCGCGGCTGGCCCACACGATCCACATCGAGCCGCTGACGCCGGAGGACTGGGAGATGGTCGAGCTGCACGCGACCTTTCTCGAGATCAACCTGATGAACCAGATCCGCGCCGTGCCCAACCCGGCCGCCTCCAACACGGCCCACCCGCTGACGCTGCACCTGTCGCCGACGTCGACGGCCAACGTCAAGGTGCTCTCGCTGGAGCCGGCGCTGCCCGCCGACGTGGCGTTTGCCAAGGTGGCGCCCGACGCCGAGGTCATCGTGGCGCCCAAGACGCGCCCCAAGCCGGCCCGCAGCAGCCGCGAGAGCCGCAGCGTCGCCAGCACGTCCAAGCGCAGCGGCACCAGCACGGCGCGCGGCCGCGGCGCCCGCGAGGAGCGCAGGCCTGCCCTGTTTCTGCGCGCCGTCGACCGCGCCCTCTGCAGCGAGTGGTTCGACGAGGATGACGAGGATGACGACGGCGACACGGACGCGCCAGCCCACCACCACGACGACGGCCTTGCCGTCTGGGTCGACCGCGATCTCCTCCTGCCCAACGAGTTCAGGGGCATCCAGTACGCCGTCGTGGCCCTCTTGCGTTCGGGCGGGCCACGCGCGGCAGCTCCAGCGGCTGCACCAGACGCTGCGGCTGCTGTCGGTGGAGCAGCAGCAGCAGCAGCAGCAGCAGCAGCAGCAGCAGCAGCAGCAACAGACGCCCCCACAGCAGCAGCTCCGGAACCAGTGACTCGCGTCGTCGTCCAGCTGCGGCCCTGGGACGACCCGCCCAACGGCCAGACGGCGGCGCTGTCGCCGGCGCTGTGCTCGGCGCTGGGCTGCCAGGGCATCGTCGGCGGCATCGTCAAGATCGAGCCGGCGGCCGCGCCGCTGGCGACCAAGCTGGTGCAGAAGGTCAAGATCTATCCGTTTGGCGACGGCAGCACCAGGCAGGCGTCGGCGCTCAAGTTTGGCGGCGAGGCACAGCTCGAGAAGGAGGAGGCGATGCGGCGGATCAAGGCGCTGTACGGAGGCAAGGCGGCCCACGGCGTCATGCAGGGTCCTCTGACAGACGGCCTGGTGCTCGGCGCGCCAGAGAGGACAAACGACACGGCAGCAGCAGCAGGGTGGACGGGGGGCATCGTGAAGCTAGCGACAGACTCGACGCCAGGCGCACACGAACAGTCGACGAGGTGGATTCTGGGGTCGGTGGTGGTCAATGCGGCGTTTGAGATGCAGGCGCCCATACCGAAGCCGTCGTGGCTGCAGGAGGCCGAGTCGGAGGCGACAACAGCAGCAACAGCAGGGACGGCGCAGGCACAGGCGCTCGTGGGGATCGACACGATCCTGGCAGAGCTGCGCGGCCACCTCTCGCACGGGTCGTCGGTGCTGTTGACGGGGTCGCTGGGGTCGGGCAAGACGTCGGTGGCACAGCACGTGGGCTCGAGGCTGAAGACGGACGAGTTCTTCCACGTGACGTATGTGCCGTGTCGCAAGCTGGTCAACGAGGAGAGCCGGATCGCGGCGCTCAAGGAGAGCCTGGGACGGGTGTTTATGGGGGCCAGCTGGGGGGCGCGGCTGGGCGGCAAGGCGGTGGTGATCCTGGACGACCTGGACCGACTGTGTCCGTCGGAGACGGAGCTGGTGGTGCAGAGCGAGGAGGGACGCAGCCGGCAGCTCAGCGAGGGCGTGTGCGGGCTGGTGCGGCAGTACTGCGGGCGGGACAGCGGCGTGGTGGTGCTGGCGACGGCACAGGGCAAGGACGGGCTGCACAACGTGGTGGTAGGCGGCCATGTGGTGCGGGAGATTGTCGAGCTCAAGGCGCCGGACAAGGATGCGCGACGGAAGATGATGGAGAACTTTGCGCGGCAGAACGCGGTGGAGGCGGGAGAGGTGAGAGGGGCAGGCGAGGGGGACACGACAGACAGGGACGACGACAGCAGCCGGCCGACGACGGCAGACGGGCCGACAGACGGCAGCGAGGACGGCTGGATGACAAACGGGCAGCGGGAGGGAGGCGAAACAGGAGGAAGTCGACGGAGGAGAGGGAGGGGAGGGAGAGGAGGGAGAGGAGGGAAAAAGGCCGAGGGAAGAGCTGGTGGCGGCACGTTTGTGCTGCAGGAGGACCTGGACTTTCTGGACGTGGCCGGCGAGACGGACGGGTTCATGCCGGGCGACCTGCAGCAGCTGGTGGGACGGGCGAAGAACGAGGCGCTGGTGCGGGTGATCCGGGAGTCGGC
Organism: Grosmannia serpens; assembly: GCA_029299595.1. Taxonomy (NCBI): domain Eukaryota; kingdom Fungi; phylum Ascomycota; class Sordariomycetes; order Ophiostomatales; family Ophiostomataceae; genus Grosmannia; species Grosmannia serpens. Next base: position 75,768 of record JANSMH010000008.1, on the reverse strand, counting down.
GCTGGACGGCGGCCTCGACGACGAGGACGACGCGACGATGGTGCCGCTGGGCCGAGGCGACTTTATGCGGGCGCGCCGGGGCTTCACGCCGACGTCGCTGCGCAACGTGTCGCTGCAGCAGGCGACGACGACGTTTGCGTCGATCGGCGGCCTGGGCGAGACGCGCCGCGTGCTGCTGGAGACGCTGGCCTACCCGACGCGCTATGCGCCCATCTTCGCGCAGTGTCCGCTGCGGCTGCGCTCGGGGCTGCTGCTGTACGGCTTTCCGGGCTGCGGCAAGACGCTGCTGGCCGGCGCCGTGGCCGGCGAGTGCGGCCTCAACTTTATCAGCGTCAAGGGCCCCGAGATCCTCAACAAGTACATTGGCGCCTCCGAGAAGAGCGTGCGCGACCTCTTTGCGCGCGCCCAGGCCGCCCGGCCGTGCGTCCTCTTCTTCGACGAGTTCGACGCCATTGCCCCCAAGCGCGGCCACGACTCGACCGGCGTGACCGACCGCGTCGTCAACCAGCTGCTGACCCAGATGGACGGCGCCGAGGGCCTCTCCGGCGTCTACGTGCTGGCCGCCACCTCGCGGCCCGACCTCATCGACCCGGCCCTGCTGCGGCCCGGCCGCCTGGACAAGTCGCTGCTCTGCGACATGCCCGACCGCGACGACCGCGTCGACATTGTCCGCGCCCTCGTGCGCAAGGCCCGCGTGGCCGACGACATCTTCAGTCCCGCGTCGGAGGCGCACTGGGCCGACCTCGCCCGCCGCACCGACGGCTTCTCCGGCGCCGACCTGCAGGCCCTCGTGTCCAATGCCCAGCTCGAGGCCATCCACGACGCCCTCCAGCAGGACGGCACATCTGGAGCCGGAGCCGGAGCCGGAACCGGGGCCGGAGCCGGGGCCAAGCGCGGCGGCAAGACCAGAGACGGGCCCAGCAGCTTTGTCACGTTCCAGTACGGCGACGACGACGACGACGACGACGACGACGACAAGAACCGCTCCTCGTCGGCCAAGGCCGTCTCCCGCTCGGCCGCCCTGGCCGAGCGCAACGCCATTGCCGCCAAGCTGGAGAGCATCCGGCGGGCACGGCGACGCGAGAGGACGGCGAAGCGGACCGGTGGCGGTGGAGCCGGACAGGCGGCCACGGCAGCAGCGGCAGCAGCCAACACCGACGCCGACACCGATGCCGAGGTCGTCATTGCGTGGAAACACCTGCTGCGCGCGCTCGACGCCACGCGGCCCAGCATCAGCACCGAGGAGCACCGTCGGCTGGAGCGCATCTACCGCGAGTTTGTCGTCGGTCGCAGCGGCGAGATGCGCGACGGCCAGGGCAGCATGGCCATTGGTGAGCGGTCAAGTCTGATGTAGGGGGAGAGGAGAGCTTGCATGTACAACAGCACGAGTACAGAGACATCAAGACAACACGATCACGTGATCCAGCTGTGATGGCTCAGACGGCCAGCATTAGAGAGACAGTAATGAGATTGATAGGGAAAGCACAAGGTGACAGGCGTCGTGGAGACGCGCTAACCCAGAGCCTTGCAGGGCTGTTAGGGCTTAGCACCAGGGTCTGTCCGCGCTAAAGGTTTCAGTGGATAGTGGATGTAGCCTTGCTTCGTCCTGCTTGCACCACTTCGTAGATGGCCGTGTCGACGCGGAGATGCAGACGTCCGTCGATGGTAGCCACGTCCACGTCGTGGCCCAGCGGGAGGTCCAGCAAGTCGATAGGGTGGAGGCCGGGCGAGGCTGCCTCGTCGACGGCCAGCTCGCGCAGCCAAACGCTGGTACGCGGGACTGCCTCTCGCGCTTCTCCGTCCTCGCTGGCAAACGAGACAAAAAGCTCCAGATCGCCGGAAGCATAGCGGCGTGTGGTAGCTGGACGGCCTTTTTCAGAGCGAAACACGGCGTCATACTTCATGTCAGTATCTTCTTCTCGGCCACGCTCGCCCGCACTCTGCCCGATAGTAACGTCGCTGTCGCTGTCGCTGTCGCTGTCGCTGTCGCTGTCGACCTCTTCCACGTATCCTGTCTTTGGCCAGTCTAATTGACGTGGCATTTGAGGCGATTCTGGGCAGGATACCGGGGCAGACGTTGGAGCAGTCGTTTCCAGTGCCGCCAAGGAGAGACAAGACGCAGAGGTCTCTTCCTCCTTTTCCACAGCATCCAGCATATCCACCTCCTCCATCATTGACGCCACATCAGAGACGGTCGTTAGGGCTAGCGAACTTTCAGACGGTGGCATGTCAAACAGGGGGCTCTCGTGGGCGCTTCCCTCCTTGATCGGTTGTGCACCAGGCGAGGCCAAAGATGCGAGTGTGCAAGCTATGTCGGCCTCCAGCGCGGTGTTAAGCCGACCAAGAGCGGCGGTAAAAGAGGAGTCTTGACTGTTGTGCTTGCTTCCAGCGTCGTTTTTACTTTTGATTTCGCTTGCTTCTTCGCAGAGCGGTAGCCGCCAGCCGGTATACAACTGTCCATGCGTGGGAGGCACTGCGTAGCCGCGGTGTGCCTTGAAGAAGGCGTGGCACAGGTAGCAGGGGCTCTTGGAGGCACATATGGTTAGAGGGGGGCCATCCCGCATGCCCCTGCGTCGACTGTCCAGATAGTAGGCGATTTGGATCTCCGCGTGGATCTTGGGTTTGTTGTGCGCCAACCCGCAGAGCTGGTCGCAGTCGGTGGCGAATTGGTGCTGGAGCGAAGGCACATCGCGGCTGTGCTTGCGGAGGGCCTCGTTTAGTTTTCCAGGGGTCCATTTCCACTGGGCGAGGCAGGCGTCGAGAGATGGTCGGGATGTTGTCTGGTAGGAAGACGAAGCCGCGGAAGAATCTGGGGTTGGCGCCGATGCCAAAAAGGCAAAATCGGCGGCTGTCAGCTGCACTGGGGCAACCTCCACATGTCCCAGCCATGGCGGCGCCTTATTCCCTGCCAGTCGGCACAAGAAGTGGACACAGCGGACGAAGCGGGCAAGCCCGTGGATGCGTCGCATTAGGCCCTTGCACATTTCGCTCTTTATCTCGCGGTTGATCAGCCGGCCGACGACTACGCCGAGGCTGTCACCCAAGGCTTTACTGTAGCGATACACCGAATAGACGGCGTGCACCAGGTCGGCTGAGGATGGGTGTGTCGCATCAGCTGAGCATGTGGCCGGGCACAGCTGACCAAGCTTCGCTATGAGCGCGGCAGAGCAGTTGACAAACGTCTGCAAAATAGGATCAGGCAGATCGTTGGTCCCGGCTGTCTGCACCCGCAGTGTGGTCACGACCTCCTGCAGTTGTCCGCCGAGATAGGGACGACACTTCTTCGCGGCGGGTGTCTTGTACTTGAGCCCGAGGAGGTGGAAGATCTTGCCACGGCAGAGAGCGACGGCCTCGCTAAGCAGCCGGTTTCTCGTCGTTTTTTTAGAGACTAGGAGAAGCGAAATGACGGACGGGCCAGTGTTAGAGCAGCGTCTGCACACCAAGAGATGTTATTGTCTATCCCGCTCCCAGCCCGGCGGAGACACATGCCTGAGCGGCCGTTGGCCATGATAGCAACTAGACGCCGGAAGCTGGCGACGATGTCGTCTAGTACAGTATGATTGTGCTCAGGGCGGGCCTTGTTGACAGCAACGTGGACACGCAGCACCGGGAAGGACGCATCGAGGACGTCTTCCACGGCGACTGCGGTGACATGGTTGGGGTCGACATCGACAGTCGCTAGATAGGCCAGGACATGGACGAGAGAATCACCGCCGACAGACGTGGATGGTTCGGGGAGGTCTGCCTCTTCGGCTTCCTGGGAGCAAAATCTGGGGAGGAGAGAGAGGAGAGCAATGTTCTGGGCGCAACGGAGTGATTGGGAAAGTGGCGGACTCGTCTTCACGACGGTCATGATGGGAGTGAGACGATTTCCAGGAGCAGAATAGTCGAGAAAGATGTGGGTTCAGCTCAATGCTGGCCATGCTTGCCAGAGGCTTCCTCCCGGGTTTGTTCTTAATTGCCTTTTTCTCCCACCTTCTTTCCATTTCTGACCCTCTCCCCCTCTCTCCCTCTCGCCCACCCACCCCTTCTCATCGCTGTCGGGTCACAGGCTTCGCCTCGCAGGCTGCCGCCCAGAAAGGCCTCTTATTGGCGCAGCTCTCACGCAGGCTGGTAGCTGCGCAGATGGCTAGGAGACGCAAGGGCGCCGCTCGTGCCGGTCGCTCAACGACCGCCGCGGGGTACTTTCGAACTTACACCACTCCCTGGTCGTTGGACAAGAGCAGTTAGAGAGAGGAGCCTCCACCCCAATCTGGCCTGCAAAGGCAGTCCTGAGTCCATAAGAGACATCATATCCTGCAAGGAAGCTGTCGGCCGAGTGGGTCCGAGGTGTCCATAGACATGCGCGTCCGCAAGGCTGTGGACATCGCTCGGGCTCAGAGCGGGTTTTTGTCGTAAAGTTGGGTGTCTTGACAGGATGAGAAGAACGAATGGCGAAGAGAAAGGGAAGAGATTTACAAAGAGACAAAGAGACAGAGAGATAAAGAAGGATGGAAAATGAAAAGTTACAGCAGAACAAGAGAAAGAACGATCTGGACGCGGCAACCCGCAGGGAAGGAGCTCTGCGCAAGGTGGGCCAGGTCCGTCACATGCGCACGGCTCTCCAACCTAGGGTCCCTGAATTAGGCAGCCAATCAGCGGCCGCGCAACCAGATGGAGAAACTGCTCATTGATCGTGTGCCTACGAGAAGACTGACAGCGACTACGTGTCGCAGCGTCTGTCGTTGTTCTCCCCAGCATACAATCAAGCGTCACCATGTCCTGTGAGTCTTTCTGTCGTCTTCTGTTGGCCGTCGGCTGCCGGAAGTCCATGCAGCGTCGTCTCTGTCTGTCCCTCGGCCGAGAGCTCAGCCGGCTAACCTTTGCTCGACCTGCTCGACAGTCTTTAATACCACGGCCACGCTGAAGCGCGTCTCGCGGCTGCCGCCAGGCACGGCCAAGGAGCGTGCCGTGCGCCTGCTGCTGCATGACCATGACTTTTTCGTGCACTGCGGGCCGCACAGCGTCGAGTGGGAGGCCGTGTCGGCGGACGAGGAGGCGCGCATGGCCGCGGCGGCGCTGGAGGCCGACGCCCAGGGGGTGCAGCCTCTGCCGGCGGCGGTGCGGGCGACACGGGAGGCCTGGGTGGAGGCGGCGGAGGGGAGTGAGGCAGAGGAGAGCGAGGCAGACGGCCCAGACGGCGCAAACGGACGGGCAGACGCGCCAGACGACAACACAACAGCGGCCTTGGCCGCTGTCAGCCGCACATATCGCGTGACCGACGTCGTCCACGCGCTGCCGGCCGGCATCTGGGACTCGCGGGTGGTCAGCACGTACGAGATGACCAACCTGGAGGGCGGCGTGTTTGTGCGCGTGCGCAGCCCCATGTCCGTCGTCATGGACACGACGTGGTCGGTGGAGGTGGTGACAGCGGAGGGGGTTGAGGCTGAGGACGAGGACGAGGTGGAGGTCGAGGTGGAGGTCGAGGTGGAAGCCGGGGTGGAAGCCGGGGCAGAGGCCAAGACAGAGATCAGGGCAGGCGATGAGCAAACAGAGACGCTCGAGCTGCACGAGGAGATTGTCATCTACTGCTCACGCCTGCTGATCGGCACGGTCAAGAGCCTGTGCGAGGGCGGCTGGCAGGAGATCCACCGACGGATGATTGCACGGCTGGACGAGGGCGAGGAGGGAAGGCGTAGAGAAAAGGGCAGGAAGGGAGAGAGGGTGAGGGGAGAGGGGGAATACAGCATAGACAAGGCTGGGGAAGATGCATACACGGCCGGGGAAGACACAGACAAGGCCGAGGCTTAGACGATAGATTTCTGTATTTGCATTCATTATCTGACATGTTCCTGCCATTTCCAGTCTCAACATCCTGCCCATTCTCCTCGGCATAGCAGACGTTCCTCCCGGCTTCAGTCTCCACTGTCAACGCCCCTACAGCCGCCCCAGATACCGGCTGCCCTGCTGCAGCTGGGCCACGGCGCCGGCCACCATGTCGTCGACGATCTCGCGGGCCGGCAGCACGTGCGTGATGTTGGCGGCGACCTGGCCCATGAGGTAGGGCATGTCGACGTCGCCGTCGCCGTCGCCGTCGCCATCGCCAGCCTGGTCGAGGTCGTGCTCGAGTGGGACGATGCCGCGGGCGCAGAGGTCGCGGATGCGGTCGGGCTGGGCGTGCCAGCGGCGGAGGTAGTCGTTGAGGCGGGCGCGCAGGGGGCGGCCCGAGAGCACGAGCGTGATGCCGGTGTCGTCGGGGCCGCAGCCGACGACGGCCTGCTTGTGGGCGTCGCTGCAGCCGGCCTCGCGGCAGGCGACGAAGCGCGTGCCGACCCAGACGCCGACGGCGCCCTGCATGAGGGCGGCGGCGAGTCCGCGGCCGTCGGCGATGCCGCCGGCAGCGAGGACGAGGGGGTGGAGGAGGGGGAGGGGGGGGCCGGCATCCTGTCGCTTAGTCATCCCCTTAGTCATCTCCCCGGCCTGCCCGGCCTCCCCGGCCATCCCGGCCTCCCTCTGCCGCCTCTCCCCCCACTCCCTCGCCACATCCACCACCGCCGGCACCAGCACGGTCGCCGCCACCGGCCCCGTGTGGCCGCCGCCCTCGGTGCCCTGCGCGCACACCAGGTCGACGCCGGCGGCCAGCGCCTTGGCCGCGTGGCGCGGGTGGCCGACCATGTTCATCACCAGGATGCCGGCGCCGTGCAGCCGCGCAATGACGTGCGGCGGCGGCACGCCCACGGCGCTGACAAACAGCCGGGCGCCCTCGTCGACGACAATGTCGACGAGCTCGTCCAGGTGGCCGTCGGTGTAGTCGTGGTTCGTCGGGCGCGCGCCGCCGCCGACCTGCGGCAGCGCCAGGTCGACGCCAAACGGCAGCGCCGGGTCCGTCAGCGCGGCCTTGAGCTCGGCCACGTGCTCGCGCAGCTGCGCCGGCGTCAGGCGGAACCCGCCCACGACGCCCAGCCCGCCCGCGTTCGACACCGCCGCCGCCAGCGCGCCGCCCGACACGCCCGCCATGCCCGCCAGCACCACCGGGTGCCGGATGCCCAGCAGCGCCGTCAGCGGCGTCGCGATGGGGCCCGCCAGAGAGGCCATGGAGTGTGACATGGAAAGTGGTAGTGCTGGCCTGGGCTGGTTGCGATGCCTCTGCACCAATACAGGCTGTTCTTTGCTCGGACTGAGAACTGGGAATTGACGCTTCCCCGGATTGGCGGGAAGGTACGATTATGCGGGGAAGGAGAGTTGCCGAGGCCCACCTTCTAAGTTGCACGTGGCTCTTCACGTGCTCATAGCTCGACAAGGTCCAGAACCAAACACTCGAGAAATCCAAACCGCCTAGTCGTCTATTGTCTTGCCTCTACCCACAGTCTGTCTCGTGGCTTTATGATTAAGTATTATCGTACAACGTGCACGGCTCTTTTGAGTGCCGCTACAAGGCCTTTCTTCCTCAGAGACGCCGTCCAGCCTCGTTGGCGTGTATGTGGCGTCTTCTCGGCACTGCAACTTGCTGTCCTCGGCACTGCAGCACCTGCTGTCTTTCCGACAGCAGTGTTTCTGCAGAATTTAGTCGGCAATCGGCTGTCTCGTTCGCTTCGCTGTCATCCAGCCAGCCAGCCTGCCAGCCTGCCTGCCTGCCTGCCAGCCTGCCTGCCTGCCTGCTTGGGTATCTTGATTCATCACTTGGAGCATGTCGGCCTGCTACCCAAAGTGTGGTAGTCGTGCGGGCACGAATGCCTGTTCGTCCTTGTCCCTGTCGCCTCTGCCGTTTCCGCCGGACGTGTCGCCCCGGTCTTTTGGTTCGCGTTCGAGCTCGGGCTCCGGAGCTGCTGCCACGTCCTGCGTGGCTGTCGTCTTGGGCCAGACAGCGTCCATCGTCTCGACCACCGCCTTTGGCTCTGCCTCGTCCTCGGGTCCTCGCTCGACCACTGCCTTTGGCTCCGTCTCGTCCTCGGTCCCCCGCTCGCCCGCCGTCTTTGGCTCCGTCTCGTCCTCGGTCCCCCGCTCGCCCGTCGCCTTTGGCTCCGCCTCGCCGTCCCCGTCCGCCAGCCCTCGCTCGCGCGCCAGCAGTGCCGCCGCCCGGCGCTTGCGCTCCACCGCGGCGTCCTCCTCCTGTGCCGCCCGCGCCTCTTCGCGCTGCAGCCGCTCGACCACGTCCTCGTCCGCGTCCGCGTCCCCGGCCCGCGGCAGCAGCGACGTGGCGCTGATCCGCGGCCGGATCGACGCCGCCGGCGAGTTCAGCGCCGACGACGACCCCCCCCGCCCGCCGATCGTCGTGTACGACACGCTGCGCGACAGGGCGCTGCGCCCCGACGTCACCGTGTCCGCCCGCCGCTTGCCCTTGCGCCGGATGCCCGCCGTCGCCGCCGCCGCCGCCCCGGTCAGGCTGCTGCTGCTGCTGAACCGCGTCCGCCCGCTGCTGCGGTCGTCCACCCGGTCCAGCGCCACCGCAAACTCGTCGTCCAGCGGCACCGCGTCCTCGTCGCCCTCCTCGTCGCTCGCAAACAGGTCGCCGCGCGACCGGAACGAGTCCGACGTGTCGCCCGACCCCGTCGTCCCGCTCCGCTTCCGCATCGTGGCCGCTGCCGCTGCTCCTGCTGCTCCTGCTCCTGCCGTCGCCGTCGTCATCGTCCCCGCCGTCCCGTCTCGCCGTCCCGATCCCGCTGCCGCCGCCGCCAGCGTGCTCTGCCACTCCTGCTCCCCGTACTCGCCCTGCTCGCCCTCCGCCCCGCCGTCCATGCCGCGGCCCAGCAGCGGCTCGTGCTCGTCCCGCGTCACCATGTTGTGCTCGTCCCTCGCGCCGCCACCGCCCGTCGGGTGCTCTCGCAGGTTGGCCGCGCTCGGCTTGTACCGCAGCGTCCCGCCAATCCTGAACGGCAGCCGGCCCAGGAACCCCAGCGGCGCCGTGCTGGGGATGATCGTCGAGTCGCGATGGTCGCCGCCCGTCCCGTAGCTCATGCTGCGTCGCGGCCGCGGCTGGCTGTCCACGGTGTGATGGCCTCCGCCGTCTCCGCCGCCGCCCTCGTCGCCCTCCCTGCTGCCGTCTGCGTCGTGACGTCGGCTCCCGCCCGCCCCCGAACCGGCCACCAACCGGTCCCAGTCCTCGGCCCGGCTGCTGCCAGCCCAGGTGCTGAAAAAGCCCCGGCTGAAGATGCCGCCGCTGTTGCTGCCGCCACCGCCGCCGTCTGCCCCGCCATCGCCGCTCTCGCCCAGGCCGCCGTTGTAGTAGTCGTCGTACCAGTCGTCGTAAAAGTCGAAGCTGTACTCGGCCCGCGTACGGTGAGCGCCGCGTGCGAGCTCGCGCTGGCGGCGGGCACGCTCGTCCCGGTCGCCCAGACACACACCCGTGCACGAGTCGACCGCTCCGCTGAGGGAGTCGAGACAGGGGGTGATGTACATGTGCTGGAACGTCCAGATGCCGGCCGCGGCGTTCTCCGTCACCGTCTCCGCATTCTGTGAGATCTGGTTCCAGCGCTGCCGCAGCCGCGGGTCTTCGAGAAAGGCCGTCATGTTGCACCTCCGGTGAAGAGGAGGGAGAAGGAGTTCCGGGGGCACAGACCGTTCAAGAGAAAATGGACTGTGCTATGGTTTCAGCAAAGAGTGTGTGCCGGTGGAAAGATTGATCCGCCAGCTCCGCAAAGCTGTCGTTGCCGTTAGAACCCCATCAAGAAGTAGGCAAAAGGCGAGCTGGCCTGGAAATAAAGAGAAAAACAGGAAACAGAGAACAGAGAACAGAGCAGGTATCCTGCAGATGGGTCGGCTCTCCTTGTCGGCTTCGACGATGGGACGATCACCCCAGGCGAGGAGGGATGGGAGAGACAGGACCACAAAAGCTCGCTCGGAAAGGGCAGCCAGTCTGCCACTGAGCAGCGCTAGATATGACTCGGTGCCCGTTATCTCTCGCTGGTGCTAGACGGCAGTCCCAACGGTGCTGGCCTATGCGCCAGCTACTCGCTTTCTCGAAATAGAAGCACACGTCACCGCAGCGTGTCGTTATCGCGGGCGCTCAATTCACGTTGTCGTACCATGTAGTGCACACCGACAGAAATGGCGGAAGACAGAAGTGGAAAGGAAAATACACAGATTCGGGGGCGTGGGCTTGGTTTCAGCGATTTTCAAGCGCGGTGGTTGGTTGTGTTTTGGCGTCCGAGAACAGACCCAACTATTAATTACTATGGGGACCCGCTGTCTCGACGTTATATTACGTCATCACACTGCCCCGGACGAAAAGGAGCTTTTGCCCGTTTTATGGTGCCCTATCGAAAACACGAGCACGTGATTTTCCATATTACCGTACGCATGAACCTGAGCGTTTAATTCCACCACTGCATTCCTATGGCAATTGAAGCAACCTACCTCTGTACTCGTACTGCCCCCGCTTTCGCGAACGGAAGATAGGCGATAGCTACTCAGGGAAAGAGTTGATAGGCTCGGCTTAGCAGTGTGCCTGTTCAAATAGTCGCCTTGTAAGGACAACAGCCCCTTGTATTCGGCGCGGGGGAGGCGTTGGTGATATGAGACAAACAAGAAAGCCGGTTGCAGCAGTGATTTTCATAAGAAGACATTGTAGCGATCTGCGTCACGAGCAAGTTCGGTACGGTCATCAAGGAGACCAAAGCATTCCATTAAGCGAAGCCGAACCCGTATACTGCAAACAGACAAGTGCCAGACTTTGTAGTTTCGGGAAGACTTCCCCATTTACGAATGAGGGTTTCTTCTCAATGATCGGCATGCCCTGCTAGTGTGACTGGCTGGACTTGCTTTCTTATTACTGCAGCGATGGCTCGTTTGGGTGAATCGAAGGAAACACGCAGAGAAGGCGAATTGACCCCGCAAAATCCCCGAGAGCGAACTCTAAAAGGTTAAAGACCAGCCTACTATTTTAGCAGGCCTATTTCGTCCTAGCCAGGTGTCTCAGCCGCTGGAGATCACCCCTACCCGAATGTGTCAGTCCGCCAGACGGCGTAACCCGTGCTCGAGATCCGGTGGCAATCCCCGAGAACGGCCTGTTGGCGACGGGGATGGTCAATCAGAGTCATGACCGGACCTGTCTCCCCAAAAGGTCTTGGTGCTGTCCAGTTTCCCTTACGCATCCCACAGGTGACATCCACCGTGTGCCAGATAAGTTATTTCTTAACGGGGCCGAAAATGAGAGTTGGTAGAAACGACTGCAAAATGCAAAGATGATGGATTACAAGTTTGCCCGGTTTAAATAGTGAAGGAAAGGGTAAATCGCCCAAGGGAAGGCGCTAATTTAAATTGTAAATAGTGAGAGTGAACATGGAACAAAAACCGGCTGCGTGCGTGCGGATGAAGACCAAAATTGAAGAGAGCTTGGAGAAGCTACAAGCACAAGATAGCAAAAAGGGGACGGCAACCCTTTCCTTCTTAATGATGATGAATAGGAAAGCAGGCATACGACAGAGCATGGGAGAATTTCCTGCTTCGTCTTTTTTGGACAGTTTATGTTGCGCCCTACCTATGCCGTTAAATGAAACACACGAGCTTAAAGAAGCACTTTAGCTCTGCTTGCCCCTTTGCAAGTTTATAATGATTGCCATTTACACCTTTACTTTGCTTTCTGGCCCATCTTGTATTAACGAACAGAATTCATTAATGCACAAACTCGGGTTGGATTTACAGTGTTGGAAACTGTTTTGGAAAAGAGTGGCATTTTCGTCCATCTAGTTTAGTACTGTGCAGACTTATCAAATGGCATTAGGACCCACTGCTCTCTACAAGTTTACACGATCTCTAAGAAACACGGGTAGCTGCTGCACAGGTTACCATTTCCCTAAGAATGACTGGTTCGTTTCCCAGAAGGGTGACTGGAACGCATCCTGGAGCTGCTCGTCATGGATGCCGTATCACAACTGCTCGGTGGTCTGTGATAAACGATCGTTGCGCAAGATGTCTGTAGCCGCCTATCTGACCCCGATCAGAAGCCTTGGGCGATCTTCTTTGGGCACCTGGGACTCGGCGAGTCGGTTGATGGCTGTGTTCGTTTTGTTGCCAGTGGGCTACGTGTTTGTGTGTGTTGAAAGTGGTCATAGCGTACAATTAGAGCGAATAATCCCTATTATATACAGAACCGTCTAGACACCCAATTTTCTAGAGGATGATCAAGCTCCCTGCACTGTCGAGGTCTGGCCGAATAGAGGCGGAAAGAAGTTTTCGGGGGATTCCGGAATGCCGTGTACCTCGGTGTAGACCTCGCTTCTGCTGCCCTCAGCATCGGCCCTTATCTCTCCCGCATCTGCAAGGATTTCAGAGGGGCTGGGTGGACAAGGACGACGCTCTTGGTCAGAGCATCGTGAAGGGTATCTGAGAATCCTGTGTCAGGGCGGACACAGCTCAAGAGAGCGCTAATCCAAAATAGGCAAGGGACGGGGCGGTCAGTCGCGGCAGATGAATCGCATCTCTGTGAGATGTTGCAGGAAACCTCAACAAAAAGCACAATAGCAGCATCACGACCAGCCGTCAATAGCGCCACGCCGACCACAACAGCGGCGACCGCGTCACAACACGCACGACGAGCATCGCCGCGGACGCCACCATCTTCCGCACTACCGACGGACGGCCCACGCCCGGCTGTCGCCCTGCTCTCAGGCCGCGGCGACGTTCCCGCAGCTCGGCCCCCGATGATCGTGAAGCGCGTCTCGCACAATGGCCTTCTCCGGTAGCGCAGCGACAGGCGGCCTGTCTGGCGCACAAGCTCCTGGCCTATTTGGCCGAACACCGCCGAGTAAGTCATTCCTGCCTCTGACCTCACCGTCAGCCTGTCCTTGCTCTTGCTCTGCCCCAAGCACCCTTTTCTCGACCAACTTTTTTCTTTTGCCTTTTGCCCTCGCCCTCTTCCCACTCCTGCCCTCTTCCGACCTTTCGCCCAAGCTTCGACCGCGATGATCACGACCGAGCCTTGCACGGCTTCATCGATCGGATCTCCTCGTCTCCATCAGCTGCTCGACACGCATCGTGGCGCCGGCCGTCACTTCTTCGCTTTCCAGCCCTGCTGGAGCACTCGAGAACATGGACCTGCTGAAGAAGGGACTGGAGAACGCCTCCGCTGCGCCCACGCCGTCGGCCGCTGCCATGCCTGCCGGCAGCAGCGTTCCGCTTGCCGCCCCCGTGCCTTTGGCTGCTCCCCGTTGTTCGGTCAGATTCCTGCATCACGGCGACGCTGCTGGACAGACGCCTCCCCCCGTCTCGGCGCCTCTTCTGACGCGCAAGCATCCTCCCCGCTGCGGATCGCCCACGTCCAAATACATGTCGGCAAACCTTCCGACAAAATTGATACCCTTGACGTCCTTGGCAGACGCCTCGGCGCTGGCCGCGTCTCTGTCGCTGATGTCGCTGTCGTCTTCGGACGCGGCAGAGCCCGCGAGTGGAAGGCAGTCTGGGGCGGCACAATCGGCACTCAGCATGTTTCTTCCGGTGTCCTCGTCCATCTGCAGGGCACAGCAGCCGGCTGGAGAGAACCCGGATGCTGCGATGGAGAACAGCGATCCCAGGCCGCCACCCAGGCTGATGAAGAGACGGCCAAAGACGTCTTGCCTGATGAAGATTCCCAGGCCCAAGCAGCGCCCGACATTGAGCACGGCCAAGGTCGATGTCTCCCCGAAACCGACTGCCAGCGAGATTGCGGATATTCCTGCGGCAGACGAGGCCGAGTCCACACAGCCTGAGAATTGCAGTGCGACGGCATCGGAGGTTGTGATGCCGCCGCTGAGGAAGGCCGCCTTCACGTTCCCGCCAGGTTTCCTGAAGATTGTTGGGCCGGAGGACACTCCACAGGCTCCGAGCATTGCGAAAGCGACAGAGGCACCGAAGGCTGTGCAGGAACCACAAACAGAGACTGAGGGGCCGCCGTCGGTCAACAAGGCTGCAGAGGCATCAGATGGAACTGCCAGCAGTACGGCAAAGACTGCAGAAGACGATTCTCTAGAAAGGGCCACACCAGAACTGGCGAAGAGCCTGGAGGATGCAGTCTCAGTTGAGACTGCCAAACAGCTAGAGGCAACCACGACATTGGCAGACATGAAAGAGGCTACGAACATTTCGGAGAAGGCAGGAGAGGTTGAGGTGGTGAAAGGCCTCGAGGCTGAGCAGGCAAAGCCTCTGGACATACCAGAAACATCCGAGGCTACGGAGAAGCCAGAAGCGGATGCAACCAAGGCCACAGTCACCAAGACCGAGTCATTCACTATGCCGCCAAAGCGGGCTGCCTCCATTTTTGCGCCCGGCTGCTTGACCATAGTTTCTCCCGTTGTCAAAAAGGAAGAAGCCAAGCCCGCCGTGGCAGCGGCTCCGAAACACATCTCCGCACCCGGCTGCCTGAAGATGTGCCCACCAGAACGGTCTCCAACAGAGCCAAAGGCAGCCCCGACGGCCGCCGCTCTGCAGCCGAGAAAGACGGCAGTCACCTTTGCTCCTGGATGTCTCAAGATTGTGCCGGCGTCAGGCTCACCGACGAGCCCCGCGACCAGCCCTTCTCCTGCTTGTCACGACATGGCCGCCTCGCACCAGCAGAAGGCGGCTTCGAGCTCCGACAAGGAAAACATCCCGCCGGCGCCCAAGAGGGTCCAGAAAGTAGGAGCACCGGGGACGAGCGTCTTGAACTCGGCGGAGCCAAGCAGGAATGACCGGCTCGCCGTCTCCACGAGTTCGCCAAAGAAGCCTGCAGCAAAGGCACCGGCCACAACCGGACAGGTCGCTGCAGCCCAGCCGCCCAAAGCCGCAGACGCTGCCCCCTCTCTGTCAGCTCTCCCAGGGCCTTCCAAGCCGAGGCAGACGTCCAGGGCTACCGGCCTGGGAAAGGAGAACATGGATCCGAAGCGGACAACGGGGACATCTGCCGATACGGTTGTGGTACGGCGGGTGTCGCGGCCTTGGTCTGTGAAAAAGGGCCTCGTCTCGTCGGCGGCCGTCTCGGAGCGTCCGGCTCTCGCAGTCAAAGCGGTGCAGCAGGAGAAGCCGACCATATCGACGAGCCGGGCGCAGGCACAGCCCCGACGACAGCCACCCCCCCAGCAGCCGAAGCAGCCCCCTCTTCCCCGGCAGTTCCGCGTCTGGAGAGACGAGAACAAGCAGACGGAGCGACGACGGCGGCTCGAACAACGGCGGCTCCCCCCTCCACTGCCCGACCCTCTCTTTTCCGTGCCCGACGTGATGGCGGGCGACCCCCCCGAGCCCGGCTATGTAGCCTTTGTTACGAGAATGCAGCTGCTTACCATTCGTGACCAAGACACAGGCTTAGGACCGACCCATGTGAACGGAGACGTGCCGGCGGCGAGCAACCCGTTTGCAGCCGCCTTTCAGCAGCAGCAGCAGCAGCAGCAGAAGCAACAACAGCAGCAACAGCAACAATTGGCACTGCCAACGCTCGCCAACCCCTTTGCCAAGGCGCCGAGCCCGTTCGCGGCAGCGACCTCGGCGGCCTCGACGTCGATCTTTGCCCGCGGAGGCTCGCCATCGACGGCCGATGCTGCGGCTGCGGCCAACCCGTTCCAGGCAGCGCTGAAGAGGGCGCAGCCCCCGGCGGCGGTGCAGCCTTCGCCGCCGGCCTTTGGAGCATTCGGCCAGCCGGCGGCGGCCAGCAACCCGTTTCAGAAAGCACCGACGCCAGAACGGACGTCTCTGGTGCCGCAGCCGACAGCGCCGGCCAGCGGAAGCAGCAGCGGCAGTTCCTTTGCCAACGGCTCGGCCGCGCAGCCAAAAGCGGCCTTTGGCCAGTCGTTCCCGGCAAAGAAGACGGTGCACTTTGACCTGCAGGAGACGCGGTCGGGCGCAGGGCCAGGTCGGGCGGCAGGGCCAGCTCGGCCGGCAGGCGGCCCGTCGTCGCAGCCGCCGCAGACGGAGTATGCGAGGCGGATCTATGCGCAGCTGGAAAGGGACAAGATCCGGCCGCCGCAATGGCCGGAGGACGCGGGCGACCCGGCGAAGCGCAGCGCGATGGAGGCGTTTCGCGAGAGCTACAAAAAGTACCGCGAGCGGGTGCGGGCGTCGCTGGTCCGGGGGGGCCTGATCGACGACCCGGAGGTGCGGAAGCGGCTGGACGAGGCGATCGACTTCAAGGGCATCTGCGAGGAGATGTGTCCCGAGTTTGAGAAGATGAGCCGGATGGTGCAGTACGACGTGAAGATGGCGGAGAAGACGGAGGGCCGGGACGGGACGATGTGGGCGGCGCGGGAGCGGATGGTGAAGGCGCTGGCGCGGTCGGCCGCCGGACAGGAGGCGCCGCTGCCGATGGACGTGCGGTCGGTGGCGGCGCTGAAGCGGACGCTGGACTACCTGGTGGACACGGTGCTGGGCTCGGACGGGCGGCTGGCGGCGACGCACAGCTTCCTGTGGGACCGGACGCGGGCGATCCGGCGCGACTTTGTGTTCCACTCGAGCATGACGGCGGGCGAGATGGCCGAGCAGGTGTACTGCCTGGAGAACATCACGCGGTTCCACGCGACGGCGCTGCACCTGCTCTCGCGGCGGGGCTTCGCGGCCGAGGACTTCTCGGAGCAGCAGGAGCGCGAGCAGCTGGGCAAGGCGCTGCTGTCGCTGATGCAGGCGTACGACGACTGCCGGGAGCGCGAGGTGGCGTGCGGCAACGAGGCCGAGTTCCGGGCGTACTTTCTGCTGCTCAACGCGCACGACCCCGACGTGCAGCACAAGGTGACGGAATGGGGCGCCGGCCTGTGGCGGTCGTCGGACGCCGTGCAGACGGCGCTGACGCTGGTCGAGGCCATGCAGAGCGTGTGGGACTGGCGCGGCCCCGTGCGGCCGGCGATGCCGACGGCGCTGGCCCTGGGCGGCTTCCACGCCTTCTTCCGCATCGTCGCGAGCCCGCGCGTGTCGTACACGATGGCCTGTCTGGCCGAGATCCATTTCGTGCACGTCCGGCGCGGCATCCTGCGCAACCTGGTGCGCGCCTATGCCCGCACGCGCGACGGCCCGCGCGACCTGACCGTGGCCGTGCTGGCGGCCATGCTCTGGTTCGACGACGAGGCCGAGGCCCGCGCCTTTGTCGTCGCCCACGGGCTCGCCTTCTCCGAGCCCGCGCCCGGCAGCGCCGACCCGCCCCATCTGCTGCTGCTCGACCGCAACGCCCACGTCGGCAGCCCGACGGTGCGCCAGTCGTTCTCGCACCGCCTGGTCGAGCGCAAGCGTGGCCGCCACTCGCTGCCGGACCTGATCCACTCGACCGTGTTTGAGGAGGCCGGGCCGGAAGCCGGGCCGGAGGACGGGCCGGAAGCCGGGCCGGGAGACGGCAGCCTTGCGTCCGGTGCAGGCCTGGCAGCCACCGCCGCGGTGGGCAGCAACGGCAACGACAACACGGCCGACAGCCTCTTTGTCGACCAGGCGTCCGAGGA
Organism: Grosmannia serpens; assembly: GCA_029299595.1. Lineage (NCBI taxonomy): Eukaryota > Fungi > Ascomycota > Sordariomycetes > Ophiostomatales > Ophiostomataceae > Grosmannia > Grosmannia serpens. The sequence goes on along the minus strand of JANSMH010000008.1, from coordinate 58,429 downwards.
CGAGGCAGCGCCGTCCAGCACGCTCTTCTCGGCCTTCCCCTCTTCCACGATGCAGACACCCTCCACGGCAGCCCCGTCTCCTCTTGCCAGCAGCAGCGCCACCACCAGTCCGGCGAACACAACGCCGTCTCCCTTTGCCACCACCACCACCGCCACCACCGCCACCACCAACGGCTTCCAGGCCGCCTCGCTGTTCCGGACCAGCACGTCCACACCCGCCATGCTGCCTCTGCCCTCGGCCGGCTCCACGACCCCGGCAGGCTCGCCCACGCGACCGAGCGAGCCGAGCAGACGGCCAGAGCCCGACAGCACGGCCATGGCGCCGAGAAGCATCTTCGGCCAGGGCCCAGCTGCCCGCGTGCCTCAGCCGGCCAGCACTCTGTTCTCGCAGCCGGCCACAAGCAAGCCCGAAGCGGCCGTGTCCAAGCCGGACCTGTTTGCAGCTGCCCCCATCTCGGCTCCGGCTTCGTCGTTCTCTGCCCTCTTTCCGTCGGCGGCCACGAGCACGGCGGCGACGGCTGCCCCTCCGACCCTGTTCCCGACAGCGGCGACGGCTGTCCCTTCGACCTTGTTCCCAACAGCTGCAACAGCTGCCCCTTCGACCCTATTCACGACAGCTACAACAGCTGCCCCTTCAACCCTGTTCCCGACAGCTGCGACAGAATCCCCCTCGACCCTGTTCCCGACAGCCCCGACGCCCAAGGTCACAGAGCCCGCCCCGAAGGCGCAGCCAGCGACTGCACCACAGCCAGCGACTGCACCACAGCCTGCGACTGCACCGCAGCAGGTGACACCAACAGTGCCGCCACGCGACCCGATCGGCGACTTTGCCCAATGGTTCGTCGGCGGCGACGAGGGCATGCTGGAGGAGTTCAAGGAGGCGCTGGTGGAGCACCTGGTGCGGCAGACGCTGGGACAGTACCAGCGCGACGAGGCGGAGCGGCAGCGGCAGGAAGAGGACGCGCAGTCGTGGGCGGAGGCGCTGCGGTTCAAGACGTACAACCTGCGCGTCAAGTTCTTCTACCGCTGGCGCGACACGGCGCGCGAGCGATCGCTGGACCGCCGGGCGCGACAGGCCCGCGACCAGATGAAGGCGTACCAGGGCGCGAAGCGGGCGGAGCGACGGGCGGCGGCCGAGAAGGCGGCGGCCGACGAGCGCGAGCGCGCGGCCGAGGCGCGACGGCGGAGCAGCCGCGAGGTCTCGTTCCTCGAGGAGCTCGGCTACTATGGCGGCTTTGGGGCGAGAAAGCGCAAGGCCGAGGCCGAGGCTGTGGCGGCGGCAGCAGAAGTCGAGGCGACCGACGACGACGACAACGACGACAATGCCGGAACGGAGGCGCTGTTGGCCACGGGGGTTCTTCGCGGCGTCCACGACGAGCAGGCGGCGGCATCGCGCGTCGTCCGGGAGGCGTCGGCCCTGATGCTCAACAAGGTCGGCCGGGCCGGCCGGGCCAGCCGGACCAGCCTCGACAGCCTCGACAGCCTCGACAGCGCCGACAGCCACCGCGCCGACAGCATCCTCGACAGCCACCACGACGCCGGCAGCGTGCGCAGCAACCGGAGCAGCCGCAGCCACCACGACGACGGCGGCAGCGACAGCAAGTTTGTCTACTACCGGCGGTCGGTGCCGGGCCGCGGCCGCGTCCAGAGCATCTTTACGCGCGTGCCGCCTCAGGCCGTCGACAAGAGGCGGCTGGCGTCGTCGGCGTCGTCGGCGTCGTCGGCGGCGGCGGCGGGGCACAGGACCAAGATCACCAACTTTATGCGCCACGACAGCCGGAAGCGCTGGTCGTGGCTGTCGTCGTCGCTGCCGGCCGGCAACCGCGGCAGCCCGTCGCCGTCGGGCGGATCCCAGTCGCAGTCGCAGTCGCAGGCGCTGTCCCAGTCGCAGTCGTTCTCCCAGTCGCTCTCGCAGTCGCTCTCGCAGTCGCTCTCGCTGTCCCGCTCCGTGTCCATGTCGACCGGCGCGGCCGCCCCCGGCTCCAAGGTCCGGTCGAGCTACTGGCGGCTGCGCGCCATGGGCCTGATGCAGATGCCCAACGGCCAGTACCTGCACGAGTCGCTGGCCCTGCCCATGCTGCAGGACGGCCGGCGTTTCCGGGGCGTGGGCAGCTATGGGTTGCCGCCCGTGGTGCCGCCCGTGCCGGTGCCGTCCTGGGACGACGACAAGGACGGCCAGCCCGACCGGGGCCGACGCGGTGCCGACGACGAGCCGCCGCTGCCACCGCCGGCCGCCAAAAAGGCCAGGACGCAGGAGGGGGCCTCTGGTGGTGTCGGTGCCGCTGCCGCTGCCGCTGCCGCTGCCGTTACCGTCGCCGCGGACGACAGCCCCCCCGCGCTGGACCTGCTCGAGACCGAGCGGGTCATCCGCGAGATGCGCGCGCTGGCCGACGCCATGGACGAGGACCGCGACTGGTTCAAGGAGCAGACGGAACGGCTCCAAAATGGCACGTCGGCGTGGGACCAGTGAGGCTGGCGGGTCCGACGGCCGTCGTGCCGTCTCTTGCATCATCTGTTTTTATTTGTGTGTGTGTGTGTGTGTGTGTGTGTTTGGGGGCGTGTGTGTTTGGGGTGCTTCTTTGTCGCCTCCCGGGACGCCCATCTGTTCATATTTCCCTGGGGCATCCAGCGACGCGGATAGTGTGCGATATCCAAGCCCGGCGTTGTCTTGTTTCTGTTTCCTTGTCCTGCCCGTAGCAGCATCGATAATGTAAGATAGCATCTCTGTCTGGGAGCGGTTGCAGCAAATCTCACAGGGCCTCCGGCCCAGTATACAGGCCTCGTTCACACATCCTCGCATCTCCCGTAGGCTCGGCCTGGCGCATTGCTCGTCGGTCTTGCGACTCTCCAAAATACAACAGGGTAAAGCATTACAACTCGTGGCCTCGTTCCAGGGGCCTGCCCTTTATCCAAAATGTACTCGTACAAAATATGTTTGGCCGTAGAAACGAAGCGAAATAGCAAAATACCACCAAAATGGAACCAATCCCAGAGGCTGACACCTCACCTCCGCGCAGGCGGCCCCGGAAAGCTGACCTTGATCGCCGCCGTCGACTCTGGACTGCCCGTTCCTGGACTGACGTCGCCGCCGCTCCGGCCCCGGCTGCCACGCTTCTTTGCCCCTCGCCGGCCGGGCTCGTCCGTCTGCTGCACCAGGTCCAGGTCCAGACGCTCCAGCTGCGACGACTGAGGAGGTGGTTGCGGAGAGAGGCTGCTGCCAGCCACATTTCCACCCATGATGCCCAAACCATCAAAGCCGCCAGGACTGGACGTCCTGTGCTCCCCTTCCACAGGACTCGGTCTGTACACTGCCGGGAGGTACGGCGCAAACATCGACTGCGCCTGCTGCTGCCGCAGCTGTGCCGTCGGCGACATGCTGGAAGCAGGAAAGGCCGCTGCCGCCGGGAGCAGCGCCGTGGCCGACGTCGGCGTCGAGAACACGGGCGAGTCGTAGAATGTCGGGCTGGCACGGCTGCCGCCATGGCCGCCGTGGCTCTTGGACGTGTGTGTGAACGCCGACGGCGGCGACAGGGGCGACTGTCGCTGCAGGCCGCTCTCGTCTGCAGCCGGTCCTGGCGTGGCCGACGGCCGGCGCAGAGCCGCTCGCGGCAGCAACGTCGTGAGCTGCGGCAGCTCTGGCAGCCTGCTCGTCCTCTTTTCCGACGTGCCCTCGTCCTGCATCAGGGCGGCGGCCATGTTCATCGACTGCAGATACGACATCCCGTCCAGGCCGCCACCAGCCATCCCCCCTCCGGCATATCCCGAAAACGTCCTGCCGGGGATGGGGCTGCCAATGTCGCCGCCGCCGAGCCCGAGCGCGTCGATCTTGATGCCCTGGCTGCCGTTGCCGAACCCGGTGCTGCGCCGGCGCTGGGCCCTCCGCTTGCGGCAGAGCACGAACACGGCGGCACAGGCTGCCGCCGCCGCCAGGACGGCCACGATGGCAATGGCCGCAACCGTGGTCTTGGCCAGGCGGGACCCGCCGGACGTGGTCGCCGCTCCTGTCGACGTGCTCGACGCCTCCGTGATGCTGATCACGGCCGTGGCAAAAACGCTGTCGCTCAGCCCGACCACCAAGTCCCCAGACGGCTTCTGGATGCAGCCAGCTTCGAGGGCCACGAGGGCTAAGGGTGCCGGGAGGTCTCATCAGCCATGGCTCACGAGTGGGCGCTTTCAGGTCTCCAAAACGTACCATTCGACACGGCCACGGTCGCGTCCAGGGCAGCCACACAGGAGAGGCACTGGCTGTACGCGCTGCTCGTCATGGCGCTGTTGTCGGCGCTGCAGTAGGCGAACTCGGAATGGTTGTTGCCCACGCTGGGGATGCCGTCCTCCAGGGCACTCGACAGCTGCCCGCAGGCCGTCGATGTTTGGCAAGGGCTGGTCCCGACGTCGGTCGCATTGGGGTAGCCAAAGATGCAGTAGTCAAAGTTGTATCGCAGGTTGTCTGCACTTGTCAGCTGTGTCGAACAGAGTACCAAAAAGACAAGTTCTGGCTGAACCTACAGAAAAACCAGCCCTGGTCGCTCTCGCTGCCCTGCGAGAATGTGCTGTTCTGCAGACAGCCGAGACACGCCGTCCACTTCTGGCCCGTCGCCGACGACGTGAAGTCGGAGTCCTTGCACGACAGGTCGGAATTCTGCGTGTTGGACGAGTTGGGGTCGGATACGTCCAGAGAGCTGCTGTCGATGCAGACGCTGGAGCACGGCGAGTTGGGGGTGACCTGGATGGCAGACGCAACTCCCGACTGCAAAGCCAGGGCGAGCAAGAGAGGGACCCGCAAGCCGGGCGATCTGGAACGTCGGGTGGCCATTGGGTGCAGTGGGTGCAAAGGGACGAATGTGAAATTAAATGAAGCTCGGTTTGAAGGTGACGGAAAGAGAAAGCGAATGAATTAAAAAGAATTGGGATCCGGTTCGGGCTGTCGGTCGTCGCTTCCAAACTCGCTACAAATGTATCTTGGGTAGCTTTTTCTGTGTTGCGAGAACGGAAACGGAACGAGTAGTCTGACTGACTGCCGGCAGAAAGTCGAGAGGGAACGGTGAATACAATGAAAGGAATGATAGATCAGAGGAGGTCTGGCACCCGTCGCCCGTCAAGAAAAAGAAGGAAGGGGAAGGACGTCTACATATTAGTATCATCACGGCCACGCTCTGCTGCCATACATCAACAGGACAAAGGGTATTCATAGACCCAGACACCCCTGTCCTTCACGGCCCTTCGAGCCGCCTGATACCTCTCCCTCACCACAGGTGGGCCTAGCACATCCGGAGGGTCCCAAGAGTGTGATGCTGCATCTCGACAAGCGTGAGGACGGAGAAGCGTGCATGGCAGAACAGGACGTGAGCCCATCGAACCGACGGTGGGCGCTAAAAAGGAAAAGGGTTAGCTATTCAGAGTGTCGCTGGGGGGGGGGGTGATCGTCTAGCCCGGAAGCGCCTGGCGGATCTACAGTGAGATGCTCTCGTTTGACAATGGTTCCATGTTGCAGTAGAACTGTGATCACTGCATTCGGCCAGCCGCCGAATTGGACCCGTCCCTCTTCCTTCTGCCGGCAGTCATGGCCTGCAGAGACACCTTTCCGGAGAGCAACGGCTCAGCATCATCCCACGGTCGCCAGACGGATATCTTCAGCCACAGCGTGCTGCTCACAGCAGCCAAAGACATCTCCAGTTTTCTTTCTCCAAGGCAGAGCCCGTCCGTTCATTGGCCGAAGCGCAACTGCGGCGCTTAGAATGTAGAAGAACAGCACCCTGATTCGCTGGGCTCCCAACCCCGGCGGACTACCTAATTTGAACCGTTCTCGGCTCGAGTGGAGCGTGCAAGCCCGCTACAGCATCCTGTCACTGTTGCAGGCGGAAGGCTAAAAGCCTCATGCAGAATGCATCACATGCATCATCACTTGTACCACCCGCACTAGCTTTTCCTCGGCCCTCCATTGGCATCAACGACAGAGGCGGACACATCCGAGCACATCCAACGTCCAGAGAGCAGGTCGGCAGAACCAAACTTTTTAATAGATTACAGGTCTTGTAAAACGCCCCAAAACACCAACTCCCTTTAGAGGCACAAACAGGTGAATGCACAAGTCAAGCCCAAAAATGACGTCCCAAAGATGACAACGATCAAAAACGACGATGCGGACCCCCAAGCGGCCAGTGTCCTTCCGCCATCCGTGTCCGCTCCTTGCACGACAGCAGGCACCTAGTCGCTGTCCTCCTCCGCCGACGCCTTCTTGGCCTTCTTCTCGGCCTTGCGACGCTTGCGCTCGGCCTTCTCCTCGGCCGTCTCGCCCTCGTGCTTCTTGCGCTTCTTGCCGTCCTTGTCCTCTGTTGCCGGCGTCTCGGCCGCAGCAGCAGACTTGGAAGGCGTGGCCGCAGCAGGAGCACTTGTCTCTGATGCTGCTGCCGGAGCCGGAGTCTCCGCTGCCGCACCCGGCTTCGAGTAGTCGACGTAGCCGTCCGTCCACTTGGCCGGCGTCGCATCGTTCGGCCGCCCAAACTTGTCCAGCTTGCCGTCGGCCTTGAGCTTCTTCTTCTCCGCCGCCACCGGGCCGAGGCCCCACCGCCGCGGGTACAGGTCGCGCTCCATGATGCAGCGCTTGACCTTGGCAACCACGCCGTGGTCGCAGGTGCTCATCTCGACAGTGGACCTGTGCATGTTAGCATGTCAAGCCAAAGGAAGGAAGGACAAGTGAAATCTCACATTTGCGCAATACCAATGGCAATGGCCTCGCCCTTGGTCGTCATGAGAACAACCTCTTCGTGGTGGTCTGGGAATGTTAGTTTGATGTACGCAGTTACCGCTAATCTGCATCGTCGTGTCACATACCAATGCCAGTCTCTGCGAGGTTGTTAGCATGCCATCATGTCATGAATGTCCCCCAAGACGGAGAGAGAGAAACGTACCATAACGCAGAAGACCCGGAAGCATCAGCTTGGCACCGTAGCACACGGCGTTGACAGCGCTGTCCTTGACGACGAGGCGCTTGTAGGACGTCAGGAGCGACTCGAGGGGCTGGATGATCTTGCGCAGGTAAGACTCGTCGCGCGTGTTGTCGTACAGCCACTGAGCATCGAGAACATCGTGCAGCGTCACGAGATCCTTGGTCTCGTCCATGGCACCACTGCGGACACGGCGCAGCTCCTGCATGTGGGCACCGACACCGAGCAGCAGACCAAGATGGACGCAGAGGGTACGCATGTACGTGCCAGCCTCGCAGCTGGCCCAGAAGACGAAGAGGCCGCGGTCGTTGTCGAACTCGATCACCTTGCTCTCATAGATCTGGGGGGAAACAAGCGGCGTTAGCTTTTGGCATCCGGAAGAGGCACGAAGGCACGAGGACACAAGGACACAAAAGCGATGGAAACTTACACTGCGGATACGCAGCTGGCGCTTGACGGCCGAGATAAGAGGCGGGCGCTGGAAGAGCGCACCCGTCAGGGTCTCGAGGGCCTGCGCCACCTGGGGCTCACCGCCGGGCACGCGGCCGTGCAGGCGAGCAATGCACACATACTCCTTACCAGCACCCTGCTGGGACTTGACCAGACGAGTGGCGCGATCGACGCAGACAATCAGACAGCCGGTAACTTTGGGCTATGCTGGTTAGAGACATGGAGGCAAGTGGAGGAAAGCAGGTAGAATAACGTACATCCAGAGTACCAGAGTGGCCGGTTTTCTCGACGCTGCAGGAGTCAGTCAGTGCCTGTTTTCCTGCCAATTCTCGGCCACAGATACGCACCGAAGAATACGCTTGACCCATGCCACCACTTCGTGACTCGACGGGTTCGAGGGCTTGTCCAGGTTGATCACACCAGAGCTGATGTAGGACTTGAGGTCGCGACGCAGCGGCGAGCTGCCATGTGGGATGGGCGTGAAATGGCCGGTACGGATGAGCACTAGACTAATTAGCACCACGAAGAAAAAAATCACACTATGACGGCTGCGGCGCAAAACACACAATTGTCAAAGTTCTTCAAAAGAAGCGGCCAGTTGCTCGTGTCGACAGCCGGCGCGGTCGCCTGAGGCTTGATCGTGTACTCGTCGTCCTTAACCGCGTCCGACATAGTGACTATTGGAGTGATCCTCATTTATGTGATGTGTATTTGTTCTGGTTGGATAGGAACAGCGCAGTTGCCGGGAAGGGAATACAATTGAGCGGCTCACGACTGCAGGATGCTGGAGGTTCTGGTCAAAAAAAGCTTCCGAAAATTTTAGGACAGAAAAGTTTCTAGATAAAAAAAAGCTGCTGGTGTGAAAATAATTGGGTCTTCCACTTCTGGTCCAATCATGCACGCCATAAGTTTATCGATAAGATAAGATAAGATATTGCAATGCACCAGCCACAAAGCCACAAAAGCCATCAGGTAATAAGAGCAATGTATAAAATAAAATAATAATAAATAGCAATAAATGCTTGCGTTTAGAAAAGTCGCCTGCGATGCACTATCCATGGCCGACAAAACAAGATGGATATAATATCATGTCATCCCAACTCCAAAATCAAACTAGTATCCAAAAATGGCATTCAAAAGTACTTCGATAAAGGGAGAAGATCACACAGCTGTACCGGATTTGGCATCGGCTTCGGTAAGGCCACCGTATGGGGGCGTTGACGGAGCCGACGACGTGTGTTGGCTGCTGCGGCCGTATCCCGGATGTCGCAGGGCAGGAACTTTTGTTGCGGGGCTTGCAATCGGAACCCCATTGCTATCTATCTCTCGTAGTTCGTATGACTCGCCGCTGCCATTTTTCTCTTTCGAAGACGACCCCAGCGTAGAGATCTGACTAAATCCTGCCATTGCCTGAGATGATTCTGGCGAATACAGATCTTCGGGTGCTGCTCCAGCGCTCGCAGCCGGCTTCTTCCCGTGCAGGCCGGGGCCAGAGATACCGGATGCAATGCCAAACTGTGCCAGCTCCTGCTCACGAGCCAGCCGCTCAATCTGCTCCTGAGTCGGGGCATGGTAGCGATTCGCAGAGCTGCTGCTACCGATTCCTGGGTCATTTGCCGCGGCTGTGGTGGAGTTGAAAAATAGATCGCTGCCGCCGGCAAGGAAAGCGTCTGGGATAGAAGCCACAGCTGGCCATGCGTGGTTTCTGGCATCCACTGCACTGACGGGGCTGTTGTATTGAGAGCTATACGGTGAAAAGTACCGCGGAAACGTATTGTTCTCAGTCGAGGCGGTCATGGGTGAGTTGTCGTCCCAGCCTCGCAGCGGCCGCTGGCTTGTGGGCGTCTCAAACATATCCGGACCGTGATGGCCGACGTTTGAAGAAGGCCACCCAGGAGGCCCATAGCGTTTTTCCAGGCTTTTAAGGTAAGCACGACGGCGGCGACGGCCCACGCAGACAATGATGAATCCAGCAACGGAGAGAACAAATGCCAATCCCCCGACTGCAATGCCGACCTTCCCGCCCAATGAGATGGACGAATGGGATGGAGTATAAGTGTAGAGCGGGGTTTCGGAAGGCGTCGTGACGTTCATGGGAACGGTAGAGAACGGGGTGCCCTCGACGCTGAGAGTGGAGCCAGCAGAAGGAAGCTGGCTACAAGCTGCATCCAATACGGTGACATAGTTCCTGAGATATTTTGTCGTATCATCTTGCAAGCAGGATTTGCATTTGGGGACCTGTGTCTCGATCCAGCCGTTGCAGAAGTCGTAAGTACTGTCTTGTGTGGTGAGGTTGTCCCAATAGAAGGCAGCATCCAGCGGTTCACAAGCAGTGCTAAGAGTAGACAGAAGATATCAGAAAATTGAAATTGGTATGGAAGACGGAGAGCATGCGTTCTGTAATACCTCGTAGTGCAAGGGGTGACACGATAATCAGTGTTGTTGGGCTTCCCGGCCAAGCAGTAGGATAGAGCATAGCGTAGGTTATCTGGTGATCGGCGTCAGCCTGAGTCCCGAGGCCGGTGTGAGTAAGCACACGAGGGACTACTCACAGACTAGCCATTGCAGGTCAGACTCGTTGCCGCTCGAGTAGGTGCTCGAGAGCTCGCAGTTGATACAGGTCTCAAAGACGGTGCCGGCTGAACTACCGGAAAAGGACCCGTCTTCACAGATTATGTCGTCGCCAGTAGTGGAAGACAAAACGTTTCCGCAATATTGAGAGCAGGGGGAGTCGGGTGCGACCAAGAGTGCCGAGGCCGTGCCCGTCAGGGCAGTCACAAGAGCCAGCTTCAGAGGCCGCATCTTCGACATGGGCATGTGCCGTATCTCTCTCTTGTTTCCAGGGACGTGGTCCGTCCTCAAGCACTCTGCTATATAGCTGAGGGCAGTTTCGAAAGCTTTGCAAAGAGCATGCAAGGGCGGTATGTAGTGGCGGAAAGAGCTGTCATGCAGTGAAGAGTGGCGTGCAGGGTTCCTAGCTAACAGATGGATTGTCCGACTGTGATCTCAGACGGCGAACAGCGAATGGCCGCAATCGTATTTCTTGACTTTCGCACCACAATAATTCGGGCACCGTGGATGGCAGTGAAGAAATATATATGCTCTCAACTCGGCGTGCATTAAGCGCGAGAGGCAAGTTCCTCTCGACAGCCGCCGTGCGCTTTGGAGCGTTGCAGTATAATCAGGAGACGTTGCAGTGGATGGGTATGATATGTGCCCAACAGGGCAGTCAAGGGGCGCAGGGAACCAACATTGGGGATGCGTGGACGGGATCCAGAAATTCGGTGCGATACGGTGGCAAAAGGTAAGCGCCTTCTGATGTGATACTTGTGATTCCAATGCCGGTTCTTGAGAGACTACTCAGAGTTTGAGGAGCGTTCCAGCGTCGCGTTTTCCCATTGATTTGTGCGCTGCATCCATTCAGGAGGGGGAAGGGGTACTCGTAAACCGAGGAAACAGAATGCGACAGAGGTTGGTGATGAGAGACAGCCAAAAGGTGGTGGGGAGAGGGCTAGATGGAAAGGGACGGAGCTCAGATACGGCGTAGGTGTGACGAGCTGCACAAAGTGTACCCATGCTAATCGTCGCTTACCAGAAACGGACTAAGGCCATACACGGCTCCACGGCCTGTGCCTCTCCTCAACGGCTTTGCATCATACGAGTGGTGCCAAGGATGGGGCCGGAAGGATGGTGGGGACCTGCGGCATTCCCTTTCGATTGGCCAGCATACCCTCTCAAGCACGAAGAGCTCGCTGCATTTATGTATGTGCCGAAAACGAGACAGTCCCGTTCGCGGTGCGCGAATCCGGCGATTGTGACTTTGGTTTTTTTTGTCTCTGCTGTTGTGCAGCAGCCGGCACGTAGTGGAAAAATTATGTGATGGCAAGATATCTTAACATATTTTGTAGTTGGTGGGTGTGATCGTACAGGGCGCACCCTGGACAAAGTAATGTGATGTGATGGCTGATTGGCTGCTGTTCCTTCCCTTAAAAATCCCGCCTTTGCCGAAAAGGGTAGAGCTGTTGGGGGTCGGATGTACCCGACAGGGGTTCTGTACACGGTCTACTAGTACACATGACAACTGAGGCTTGGCTTTTGGCGCATAACAGCCGTTGAAGTTTTCCAGATACCTGTACACTACAGAGTAGCTGGCTGTCCCTCTCTGTCCTCTTCTACTTGTCTTAATCCATCGCTCACACGGCCCGAGATGAACTGGGCATGTGCACTCGAGTCTCCACCCACTCTACTGCAATGTCTCCCACCCTCTGAAAACCAATTCGAGTCCTTATCCCACCAACACACGGTCAACCAACGACACCAACTACTGCAAGGAGGCAAGAAGAAAAGGGAACCGGCAGCACTCCCGTACGAGAAGTTCGGAGAACATACGACTCGGATCAAGTGCGCGTCTAAGCACTGCGCTGTGCTTGAATCTTACCCTTATCTGTCGTAGCCCTGTATCTCGGCAAGGCATCGCCCGCAAAGTACAGAAGGCAGCCGCGTAGGGCATCGTTGGCAACGCGCCTTGCATGCGTATATGGCACGCTTAGATCGCTGGTAAATCTTTTTATAAATTGCACGAGTCTTTGTCTTCTGAGCATATAACAAGAGATTGATGCTCTCCGTAGACTGGCCATCATGCACGCAACACCAGTTGTGGTTGAGGCACATACGAGTATCGTAGTTCATGGCTATTGAGCGACACCATTGGGAGCCAAAACCCGGTTCCTTTCAGACACGTACGCGGCCTCGTATTTGTTGCCTTGTGCTATATTAGGTGGAAAAAATGGTGCCATCCACGGTATGTCATGTATCTTCTACTGCAAAAACCTTTCATTTTCCGCAAGGGAATCGCCAGTGAGGGGCGGAGCCGAAGACTTGACGGATGTGATTAACAGATGCCATGAGGATATTATCTACAGGGGTAGTTTCCCTCGGCGGCTATAAAATAGGGTTTGATTGGCCAATGTATTTTCTAAAGAGGCACGGCTGGACTCTTAGTGGGGACACTATGTGTCTCCATAATTCGTACATACAGAGTACGGGTACGAGTACCTCTACGAGTACGCAGTACATCGAAATGTCGTCCTGGTCTTTTTGCGCAAACAACCAAACCTTGAACTGTGATACATGTGAAAAATCCAAGCAAACCAACGAAGACAACATACACATGCCCGCGGATATAACGCCCAATGCACAACTGGCTTTGCCAACTGTTTAGTTGTTGTTGTCAAGCCTACAGACAGAATCCGTTCCTGTTGTTACTGAATGCTACATCGATATATGGCTATCACAGATGTGCAAAAAAGTCATGTAGACACTTCCGCCATAAGCACGAGTACGGCAGGCTGTGAGGTTGGCACGCAGATCCAAGGAAACAGAAAGCAAGCAATGAGGGGACGAAGGCGAGGATACTCCAAAACACTGACTCAAGTAAAAACAAGTAAAAACAAGTTATCAATAGAGCAAACTAGGCACGCTGGCTACTCAACAAAAAACGCAAAACCTAAACAAATTCCCCAATCGTTCGACATGTTTGATAACGTTTGACATCACATCTGTACCCTACATGCGCAAAAGCCTCTCACCACAGCACGCCCGCTGATAAACGTTATGAGAAGTAAAAGGCTCCCTTTACCCCTTTGACATTGTCGTAGAGCCATCCTATGTCGCCTTGAGCGGCACAACAGGGGAATTCGGGGCCTCTTCATATTCATTGTTCGTGAACAGCATCGCTGTTGGCGTTGGAGGGTTGAATTTTTGAATGGTGTGCCCCCTAATGGCTTCCAGTGCACGCAAGGGAGACCCATCATTCCGGTCCGAAGAAAGCGACTCCACGAGCTCACGGATGTGCGGCGGCAGGATGATTTCGTATACGCTATCGGCGTCGGTCGGCATGTTCCGAGGTTGCAACGTCTGGTGCCTGTCGGGCGTGCTAGAAGCTGGCTGAGGTGGAAGCTCATCTTGCGTCTGATGCTGCCTGTTCTGGTTTCTAGATAGGGTGACTGAGCCAGCAGGACGCGAGCCGTGCCTGTGGACCGGACAGGCATTGTCGATGCGATTAATCATGGCGACAATCTCATCATCGGGGTCTGTGGCAGGACGTGAGGCCGATCGCGGTGGTGGGGAACCAAAAAGCCAAGAGACCGACGAGGCTACCGAGGAGGCACGGTCAGTCATGGCCGTGGGATCGTCCCCGACTGACCATTCACGCGGCTCCAAATTTTGATCGACTGACGGTCGGCGATGTCGGCTAAAACCGCCCGGCTCAACAGAGGTCGAAGAGCTGCCCACATCACCATTTGTCGGGTGCATCTTTGAAAACGGCTGTCGGCCACGGCTAACCGCACGTGTGGCTGGCTGGCTAGGCTTCATCAGAGACATACCAGCATCAATAGGAGCAGTGTTGACTCTGTTCCTATCACGGGAGAATGGCAAGCTCATTGCCGAGTGCACCATTGGCGAATCGGATCTCAGCTTCGTTGAACGTGCTCTCTGCTGCTGCCCATACACAGCATCAGATGTTTGTCTGCTACCAGACGCCTGCGGTCGGCTTCCGGAGTTACTGTCTGCTCGAAAGTATAGCGGCAATTCCGAGCTTCGCATGGTGGATTGGGATTGCTGAGCAAAAGCAGTGGGGCTTGTCGTGCTGGGTTGTGGTAGCTGTGATTGGCTTATGCTGCGCGTAAAGTCTGCCCCGGAATAGATGTCATGTATCCGTCGGCGACTCGCGTTGCGCGATTTTGTCGACTGCGGTCGTTGAGGAGCAGCTGCAGTGGAGGGAAGGTCGTGGTTTTTGGCGAAAATAGTACTGAGTTCTTGCTTCATATCGCCAAGCATGTCATCTTCCGCCGTGTTGAAGGGCTCAAAGTTGTCGTCGTCTTCATCGTCCGTCAAAATTTCAACATCGTCCTCACCAGACATATCAAAGGGCGCATTTTGCGCCTGCTTCCAGGAGAAATCGTACGGAGTGGCCATACATACGTCAATGGCACTTTTCTGGCCCCTGTTGAATTTCTGCACATTCGGTTCATAAGAGGCGTTTTGCCTGCCGTTGGTGTCGTAGTGCATCTGTGCCATTGAGCTTTCCCAATCCACGTTGCCGCTAAAACAGAGGGCTGGCGGTGCTTCTACTAAGGAAGCTGTTGCTTTTTCCGTTTCGGTTGATAGAACCTTGAACGGTTGTGTGATTGTCACGTCGGTACTTCTGCTTCTGAACGCGTTGCGTCCGCCTACCATATCCACAGAGTCCGGGCCCTCCCGTTCAGGTAGCAGTGCACGTTCGTCGGGACCAAATGCGGGTCTGAAGGAAAGATCGTTTGGGTTTGTGGCAGTAGGCGTAGGCATGTCCTCTAAATTGCGGGCGGGCGACATTGCTGCATTGGTGCAACGCCTCCAATCGTCGACAGTGGTGGAAAGCCTAGAGCTTGTCGGTATTTGCAGCTCTGGCTTCAGAAGAGAGGCTTCAGCCGAGGGATGGAACTGATCGGATGTTACGCTCGGTGTAGAGCCGGCCGATGCAGCATTTGACATGCCATCCCATTCTTCGCATCTTTCATGGGAAATCGAGTCTCTATGGCTTTTCGTAGCATCTGGTGAAGTTGCAGAGTATTGCATGGCTGCCCTCGAGGATGAGGACGCAGGATGGGAAGCCGCCTCTGATTCTTGTACCTGTGGCTGGGCAGCAGCTGTGCCCTTGTTTTTGGTGCCAACTGCATCGTTTTTGGTGCCATCGGCTTGGACGACCTTGGCCAATGGTTTTGCTTCCGTGTCAACCACCAAGAGTTCCTTGACACCGCGGCCAAGAACGCCATAGAGATTGACTTCGCCATTCTTGATCCCGAAGACAGCGCTCGTGCCTGCATAGGCACAGTTCCCTTCGATTCCCGTACGGTTGCAAAAGACGGCAATAGTTTCCTCGTCATTCTCCCTGTGTATGACAGGTTCAAGGCGTCGAATCCAATACCCAAGGGTTTCCATGTCCGGCTCCTGCGGTAGCTGTGTGAAGACGCGGGGGTCCTCGCGTGTGAGCCAGGCCATTGTTACAATGACAACGTTTGCCTGCACCTCCAGAATATGAAACGCGAACTCAAAATCGTCCCAAGGAGCTTCGAACTTATAAGGACTTGCTGGATGTTAGCCGTTTTCGGTCTGAGTTACAGTCATGTTCTGATGTGTAAACTCACTTTATATCCATACCTATTGGATAATACACAAACTCCGTTAGATAAGTGTTATATACCTTTACACAAATGCTGATAACTCACAGATGCCCATCGCGACGTTGCCCAGATCGGGAAGGTGGCACTCGAAAAAGCCGTCCTGGCCTTCCAGCGCCCATGTTTCATCGGCAGCATAGAGGAAACAGTTTCGATAGTTTCCTATTATTTCTCCGTCCCTGCTGACAAGGATGGCAGAGTTATAGAACTCAGGTGATGCCGGCCAGTTATCTGTTACGTCAACCTGTTCTGGGTAGCCAACGACAACATTGCAGTTGAACTTGAGAGCCGTGGTCTGTGCCCATAACGAACTGGTTCCCGATTCCGACAGTTCTAAAAACGGCGTGATGTGTGCTAGCGAATGGAAGTTATAACCTGGAAAGTTAGTCACAAGCAGCTGGCTCTGAAAGCACAACGTGGAGAATGGAAGCTTACCGGTAAAGGCCAGCTCGGGAAGTACAAGGAGGTCCAGGTCTTCCAAGTCCTGAGACTTGCTGAGGATGGAATTTGCTCGAATTAGGTTGTTGCCTACGTCTCCCACCTGTGGAGCGAACTGCAAACACCCTATCTTCATATCGTCGCATGGAGGAAGCCCGAACCTCAAGTAGACGAGAGCGGTAACCGGAATATCCGCGCTTCCTTTTGCGTGTAAAACGTCGCGTAAATAGAGACACCCGAAACCACCAGTCTAATGACGAGATAGGTTCCGTTGCTGTTACAGCAAGCATTCAACAGCGAACAAGTGACGGGAGAGGAAACATAGAACATTAAAGGGAAAGGAAAAAGATAATGTGGGGTCCAACGTGGGAAGAGTTGGGGGCGCAGTTAAGACAAGAGCCACTGCACCGGGTAACGGCACAGCCAGTCCAATCTTTCGGTACTGGGAAAGTAAATCGTGCGAGAAAAGGGGGTTTTCATCACACACCCCTAATACGGACAGCACGACACATGCTTGTGTCTTACCAGGTCAGACGTGATACGCGCCCAGATGGCGGGGAGTTTGTAGTGGGGCAGAAGGACCAATAGCGTGTCCTGGGAACCCGACTTAGCGTTCTCGTTTGGGGCCCATTTAGCAGCCGAAACTAAATGCCAATGAGGGAGAACGATGTCCGTCGATTGTGAGAATGTTTTCAAGGGTTTAGTCGTAGCAGGCGTTGTCGTCCATTTGTTTCTGAGGGGTCATAAAAGTAATTCATTGTGAGGGGTGCTGTTTTCTTCGTTGGCTAATAATGCAACTAACTACGTAGCCAATCACAACCTCTACTTTCCTACTTTTCTTCAGCAGCATTTTCGTAGACCACCTCTGCAGAAGCCGATGTTTCCGTTTACGTGTTTTCGGTCACATTGTCCTACTAAAAGTGGTGCCATGTTTCATACCGAAGTCCATATCATGCAGTCTGCCATAGTCCCAATGGTTAAGAATGAATTTTCTGGAATAGCTAAGAGACACCATGTAACCCCCGTGCATTTTTTACACTCCCCTATCCCATTGCGCTTGTTTCCCGATCAGGCGTTTAGCTGTACACATGGCAAGGCTTCTGTATTCTTTCACGTTCCTGTCCATTGCTCGTTTCGTATCTAATGCTTTATGATCCTGCTTCCATCACCCGACGTTCAACAGTCACAGGTCTGGACGATAGAGGGCCCAACATCCAAGAGTGTAGTCCCTGGAACGTTCATGTTGACCCTTTCCCAGCCAAACCATGCTTCCTCGGACCTGTCAGGGCTACGCAAGGCTGTCAGTTCTGATTCCAACTGGCTTCTTTCCACCCTCGACATCAGCAACTTACCTTATGAGCGTGGCTACCGCCGAATCATCTGCTGCATTGTATCCCCAAGAGAGGTACCACCCGCTTCTCTGGCACGGTTCGACATACCAGCTGGCAAATGCAGGGTTTTCGGAAGTGTCCACGTCAACCTGAATGGTACATGGGACATCGACTGGTCCGGTTGGCAAGATATCGATCAGAAAATCCACATGGACGCCGTTGGGGTTGTACTGCACACCTTCAGCTTGGTCAGTTCCGTGTCACTCTATGGTCGATTCCGAATCCCCCACAAAAAGAACTTACTGCGCGTAATATTTTTCATCGACCAGGTTGTCGCAGATGGTGGGACGCTCGGGCTGGAATTGTCATCAGGAAGTTTGACGGTTCCAAATGTGTCAGCCTTCTTGTCGGGGGCCACTTCAGCTTGGCCAACGGGGCATGCTTCAACAGCTTTGGAGAGCAATTCGGCCGTGCGGTCACTCTGGTTACCGTCACTGGTAATCACTGGCTCGCTGAGCTCAGTAGGGTGCCCGCCGGATTTGTCGAAAAATCTCCAGATAGCGTTGTAGATCCCCTGTACGTCACGTTTCCCCCCTTGCAGTGCGTCTCTGGTTATCTTGTCAATGGGGGAACCGCTAGGTGCATCGACGTCGCCGTCAACCGCAG
Source organism: Grosmannia serpens (assembly GCA_029299595.1). Taxonomy (NCBI): domain Eukaryota; kingdom Fungi; phylum Ascomycota; class Sordariomycetes; order Ophiostomatales; family Ophiostomataceae; genus Grosmannia; species Grosmannia serpens. The sequence goes on along the minus strand of JANSMH010000008.1, from coordinate 40,381 downwards.
GGATATCGATAAATATGTCGTTGCTAGGACCTTGTGGGATCTCCTGCGTGTTCTCGTCTCTCCTGACAGGATCCGCTGCTTTTACTGAAATGCGAGCTGCTTGTCCAGATATATCAACATTGCTGATCATGTACCCAAGCGAGTAATGGGGGGAAGAAGTTTGTCCACTGGTAATTTCATCGTCACTGTAACCAAAATAGGCACGTAGATTGTCTTCGACGTTGTTAACCGTCAAGACAAAGTACCCGTTGCTTCCCCAGCTCCCTCCATAGAGGTACTGGGTCGACTTTCCGCATGGTATGTTGGAAAAAGAACTCCTGGCAACCGTTTTATTGTCCTCGGCCTGGACCTCGAAGTGGCAGGGGATAGGGTGCAGGCCGTGGTCATCAGTATTGGTCTCTTCAATGGTGAAGTCGTAGGTACAGGAATGGCTGCCGTCCACGCAGCTCCATAGAAAGTCACGGGCCGTCCACATATCCGAACGGGCTGCCCTCGCGATGGTCCGGAGCATAGGCATGGGGGCGGCGTATGCATGGTTCTGGACCAGCCCGAGAAAGAGGACCAAGAAAAATAGACAAGAAAACATGATGGCAAGAGGAGAGTGGATATGTCTTTGCCTTGCAAAGTGCTGAAATATGGAAATGACAAATGAACTTGACAGAAATGCTTGGATTGACGTTTTTCATGAGCAGCCAACCAAAAAAGAAAACGGTAGAAAATAGTGTTTGGAGGACTGTACAAAACACACTTGGATTCTTCGTGGGTGATGTCCTTCTTTAATTCTGGGTAATATGCTAGGCCACATTCTTCGTATGAACAATATCGAAGGCGCCTTCCGCTGCACGATTACACGTTTACTCTTTCTACATCTCGAGGATGCTTCACTCCTTACAAGTGGTTCTATCTGCTGTTCGGGAATCGATATCAAGTTGTGCCTTCCTGAGCCCTTCAACTGCTAGTCACCCATCGGCATCGGCTTCCTTCTACTGGGGAAGTTAAGACTCGGTGAGGCATAGAGAACCCAATGAGGCAGTTTCGAGTGCATCGTATTGCCATTTTGGGACAGTGCCAACCAGTACCCACTGCATAACTCAGAAAAGGCAAGCACTACCACGGGCATCGTTTTGACTTGCCTTTGCTGTATCCAGTACGCGCAGCCATAGTTTCCTGAATTACTGATATGACTGACAAAGACAATTGTTCTTTGCATATCAAAATTATGCAAGGGACACGTATTTCTGTGCCAGAATAGCAGGATAGTTGTGAAGAGTCGTGCCTGTATTGCTCATGCATCGGCACTGAGCTGGTTAGGTGCTCCAAGTACAAGGAAAGGCATCTTCTGCCTTCCGTGCAATGCAAGCACAACTCTTCGCTTCTCCGGCGCTCCCCTCATTTATCCATTTATTAAGGTTTGTCTGGTAAGTCGACAAGCCTTTCTTGTCCCGTAAATCCCTCTCCACACCACAAAAGACCCGGCGCTTAAGCACACGACCAGTTATCTCGCCGAGCCGTATTATTGGCCAGAGCCACCCGCAAATCAGAGTGGTCGGCGTCTGCGCGGCCCATGGGACCCATATTTATTTAACCTGGACCAATCGCCGGCTTGAACACTAACAGACGGGATACTACGCATGGCGGGGCCTAGTGGATAATGCAGGGCCAGCACAGCCAATAAACGCAGGCCTCCCGGCTCCGATAGTGCGGCCCGTTTCAGCGGCCAATCACATCATAGCGATGTCCGGGAGAGGACACAACCAGGCCGAAAGTACATGGCTGTTGGTGATACATGCGCTTGAAAAACGACACGGCGAGAATTTCCGAGCTCAAGAAGAGACACGCACACGCAGACATCCGCCTTCGTATGATATAGTATGGGTCGATTTGACGCTTCGCTTAGGCCTTCGGACACCATCTGCATCTCACTGCAACCCTCGAGCTGCGACTGCCCACGGGAGGATCTACCAGAGCAGCGCTTTGCACATGCAGCAAAAGTAAAAATGGAAGGTGACGTTGGGAAACAGTGGGTCCAAATGCGGCAGAGCTCAAGAGGTGGCTTACGAGTTCAGAGGATGTGTCAATATGAAAGAGGCTGTTTCCTCGTCGAGTTGTTTAATGGACGCCGATGTTGGCGGAAGGAGCCTTTTCTTTCAATCTCCAAAGGTCTCTGATTACCCCCTTCTTCTGCTGCGCGCAAGGCTGGTGTCCAAGCACTTTGAGTTGCTGGAAACTGGTATTGGAACAGCCCCGTCCATCTGTATGATGTGAACGGCATTTGCTACGGCAGCAAACATAAACTGCGACAATATCGGTTCCTATTCTGGCCTTTCCCTTCCTGCCCTTTACCTTGTACTCTCTGGCCGCCTCTGCCTGGTACTGTTGCTACTTTTACAAGCTCGCCTACAGCCGAAACAGCCACCGTACATGTCCTTAGCAAGATGGCAAGACTTGTCAAGACAACGTACCTTCTCGGCACTCTCTTCGTCTCTTCGTCCAGCGCGCTGCAGGTGACTCCAGGATCGCCCTGTTCGTCCCTGTGTCTGGACGACGAAACCGGAGACCCGCTCAACCCCCAAGACTCGGACACGGTGCCAGCCGACATTGTGTGTAATGACGCCGAGTTCTGGTCCAACTCGACTGGGAAGAAATTCAGAAGCTGCATCAACTGTCTCCAAGACAGCACTGCTGTGAATGGAACAGAGAATGATGTGTCCTGGTACCTGTGTATGAGCCACAGACCCCAATCCATCACGATTAAAAGTGCCGCGGACTAACAGGCCTCTCAGACAATCTCCGCTATTCCTTGGATGTCTGCCTGTTTGCCTTTCCAAACGCGAGCGCGTCAGACTCGGGAACCTCGCCCTGCTCCCTTGACTCGACCTGCCTTCCGCTGCAAGCTTCGCTGGAGGCGGGAAGTCTGAACACCGGCAACGAAACCGAGTACCAATACTGCAGCGAAGATGACGGGGCTTTTGCGGGAACAAACATCGACAACTGTGTCCAGTGTCTTTCGGCCACCAACCAGCAGATATACCTGTCAAACTGTGCGTACCAGCATGCTACCGTCCATACGCATACATGTCACTGACACCATACTTGACAGTCCTCACTGCGCTCTCGGCTGGATGCCAACAGAAGCCCGCTGCCGGTGTGTTGTTGGGGCTGAACGGCACTCTGTTCTCAAAGACGACGATATCTATCGTCTCGACCTCGAACCAAACAGCAGCCTCCTCGACCTCCAAAACTACCCACATGGCAGTTGGTGCCATTGTAGGAATTGCCCTCGGTGTTGCCCTACTTTTTGGCATTGGTATTTGCCTCATTGTCATCTACTGGAGGCGGCAAAAGCGTTACGATGACTTCCGAGAGAACCGACGGAACAGCTACCAGTCGTATTCCGCCAAGATCGAGAACACCATTTCAGCACCTATGCCCACAGGCGACGGCTTTGCACTCGGCCAACGATTCTTCGATCCCCAATACGCAACGGAAATGTACGACCGCAAGCTGCCTCTGCGCTCAACGCTACCCGCAGCCCCTGTGGGCATCAGCCAGCACCCCTTCGGGTTGTCGCGCCATCGTCCTTCGCCGGTTGCGCCAATCCAGATTCCTCCTCCCTCCAAATCGCAGAACTGGGTTAGCACCAGCCAGAATCTAAAGGAGCTTCCCGCCCATCCGGCCTACATCCCACGTTCTCTATCGCGGCCAAGCCGTGCCATGGAGAAGGACGAGGAGGCCGAACGCCAGAGGTCCGCCAAGATGGAGTCGTATGCCATCCAGCGCTATCTCGAGGCTGCCGAAGACTCGGCCAACCTTACTCACCGGCAGCTGCCACCCCTGGGCAGCACTTTCACCTCGCCCGGATCGGTCATGACGCACAAAACCACCGGGACAGAAGGCACGCATACAATGGCTTCTGCCACGGCCGTGTCGCCGCCACTTGTCTCGGCTCTATCTGGCTCGGCTACTTCTCCACCCGTGATCCTGGACTCGCCGCCATCACGAAGGGGCACACCGTCGCGCAGAGCGTCGTCGCTGTCGTGTTTCCTCGGGCTCAAAAAATACACCCCTCCAGGCGTGCAAGCCGAAGTGCCGGTCGAGGACCATCTCTTTGATTAATTGGCATCGGGAGGCATGAGGCGCCAGCCATTTGCCCTCGACCATCTGCATCATCAGATGCGATGACGGCAAGTGTGCATTCTAGTACATAGTTGTGCGAAGTGAAATCGGGGCGTTTGGATTGGTTGGAACACTTGAGATTTGGACAGGGGCCTTTTTAGAGGTCCATGGGACGGTTATTTGCCTTTCGCCATAGTACAGCTGAGCAGATATACAGAATGCACAGTTCAGAATTCAAACGTGTTTCAGGTATTCCACAGAAAGGACCAAATTCACTGTATCTGACGGCGCTGATGCAATGCATGTTGTGTATTATTATGCTATGACGTTAATCTCTATCCGCCGAGACGCTGCCCTCTTCCGCGTGTTCTCCACGCGTCTGGGAGAGGACCTCCACCTCCACCTCCGCTTGCAGCTGCTGAGCCGCCGGTAGCACGGGCTGCTGTACCATGGCTTTGCTGCTCAGTGCGTGTGCCCAGGTCCAGTAGGCGCGAGACGAAGGCGGGCGTGCTAAGAAAGTTACGGCCGCCTCCAAACTCTGGCCAAATCCGCGTCAGGAAGTCATACAGATGGGCAGCGACCAGGCCGCATAGCTGCAGCATGACGCCACCAGGGCTGACCATGAGCAATGACACCAACATCATGGTGTAGGGCACAAGCTGGGCTGGGATGGTGACGACAAAAAAGTTGGCCTTCATGCCACGTTGATCCTGCGTGACGGTGTACGTCAGGGCCAGGATGAGGCCCTGCAGCAAGAAGCCAGAGTTGATGCCAAAGGCCGAATCAAGGATCTGGAGGGAAGCTGGTCAGCATTATGCTAAGCACACATTTTCCCCCCCCCCCCCCCCGTCCATGGATTGCTGGACAAGAAACAGAAAGACGGCAGAAAACAAACAATGAACGAGGCAATTGTAATGTAGGGAGCTGTAAAACCGCTCGGAGACCATGTAGAATCTCCGAGCCATCCATAAAGACATCCCACCCATATCCAGGATCCCAAACCGACCCAAATTGATATTTGTATCAGCGAATGACGGGCCGGCCGCAATCCTGGGGGTTATCTCCCTCATTTCCAGGAACCGTGACAGCAGTGGGAAAAAAACACTGTCCGGGCAGATTATGAGGTGCAGCAGAGCGTGCCAAAAGGAAAAACAAGACAGACGGCAAATCAGTGCAGGGGTTTCGAGACTAAGGCTTACCAAAATAGTCGAGGTCACAAATGCCAGATACCACACCAAGTCCTCTCGCTTTGAAAAACGCGGGTTGCCCGTTTCAAGCTGAGAAATGTACGAGTAGACTGTAAGAGCAAGGCGCTATTAGCATTATTGTCCGGTTTCCCCGAGTGCTGTGCGTTGCCAGGATACCAACGTACGGAAGTATGGATCCAGCAAGATGGACAGCTTTGGCTGCGTGACGAAGTAGCTCGTGACTATGCGCCAGATCTGGGGAGGCATCTTGAAGAATAGTACGTGGTGGAAATACAGCCACTGGGCTGGGATGATGCTACTGTAGACGCCGATGGACGTGACAAAAACAGCTGCCGTAAGTGTCCTAAAAAAAATCGATTAGATGATGCCAAAGAGAAGAGACGCGACAAGAGACAATGGGCTGTAAAAGCTTACCTTGACACAGGCGGCATCTGAAAGAATGCATCCATCACGTCAGCCATCTTGGGATTGCAAGGGACGGCGTTCCTGTTCGTCCAGATGAAGCGTTTTCAAGTGTATGTTTCACAATGACAATCAAAGGGACGAGCGATGAAGAAGTGTCTAATATATGCGCGGAGAGCAGATAGAGCTTCAAACATTCATCGAGGGCAAAAGTACCCAATGCCAGCAGCAGGCTGCCGTGATGACAATGTTGTCATGCTTGGGGGGTCCCTTGGAGAACAGGTGTTCTTTTTTTTCGTGCTGCAGGTTGAAAATGTGTTCTTTTGCTGGATTTGAGAAATTGCGAGAAAAAAATCTTATAGTCTGTGCCCCACTGTATGTGATTGGTCAGCGCCACAATGTGGCGGTGCATATTCTCAAACCTAATATACGAGTTAGGCGTGTGTACGGAGTAGTACTCCGTATTACTCATTATGCATGCCCTCGCTACGGAGCAGGGCCGTCTTAATCTACTTGTACGTAATGAAGCTCGGTGGCCACGTACTCCGTATTGCCGCGTACGATAAGATATATCATGTACATATGGTCGAGCGGCGTTGAAGTCCGAGGCTGGCAGCGTAGCATACATGGTATGACGCAGGGGGGGGGGGGATGCGGACCGTGGGCACGACGACTCCGTATGCTGTCAGCTTTTCTCTCCTCGGGGCAGATTGAAGACCGAAGACGCTAACTGCCTTCCCCTGTCCGCCCGAGACACTCTTACCTTCCGGATCAGCTCTCCCAGGTCGCCTCCTCGTATCGTGCAAGCACTCTGCGCGAGCATTGCTGGCGTGGCTGCGACGTGTCTTCTCTTGCGTCCTGTCTCTCCAGACATCGAATCCGGCCGGTATCTCTCTGTCCAAACCATGAGACGAACACGGATTCTGATTGGCTGTCTGCGCTAGCCGTTGCAAAAAACTTCTGCCTCATAATTACCCGCTGCATAAAAGGACTAGGCTCTTTAGCGGGGCTCTTTCCTTTCCACAAATATGGTGGCTGTACGATGCGCTGTTGTCCTGTCTCGTAGCACCCGTATTTTATTTGTGCACTTCCTTTCCACATCCTAGTACTCGTACTCGTAAACCTTCCGCCCCTCTCTCTCGCGTGCCCCCACTCCATCACCCCTTCGGTTGGGAAGTAAAAAGTCCAGAGCAGGGGGCGTGTGAGTAAAAACAATTTAAAAAAAAAACGAGTTTTACCCCTCGCGCCCCAGGAGCGGCTCTGCCTCGGAAGCCCCGCCAGCCTTTTTTATTTATTTGTTTTCCACTTATTGAAAATACGCATTTTGATGATAACGATCACAGCATACATACTCCGTACCGCAATTCACCTTGAAAATCTGTTCCGTGTGTTCGTGTTTGCTTTTTTTCCACAAATAGTCTTTCCACAAATAGTCAATGGGTATCTAAATACTTATATATCCGAAAAATGCACCGACCCTCTCGCCCTTTCTGTAACATCCTGTAAAGTTCCCGCTGAATATATCTCCTAATGTGCTCCGTGAAGAGCTGTGAGCTGTACGGCAAACCAAAGCCATATGCAAAATCCCATTCCTGTTTACCCATTCCCCAGTCCAAGCCATAATGCGTATAATAATGCAGGATAAAAGCGAATCCGGTCGTCACAGAATCGTAATAGTAATAATAGCTATGCAAAGCATAGCAAGCGCTTAGCGTGAAGGAATAGAAAGGGGAGGAAGCCCGCGCTGGGACGAGGTTTATTGCTCCTCGCCGTCGGCGTCGTCCTCGTCGTCTTCATCGTCGTCGTCATCCATATTCTCAGGAGGCTCCCAGGCGTCCTCAAGCTTGAGTCCCTTGCCAGTCGGTTCCGGGTATTTGTAGCCAGCACCCAAAAGCTGCGCCACGGACGAGCGATAGCTCTCCAGTGTAGGGTCCGTCAGCTCCTTGTTCGGAGCATCGTAGAGCCCCATGCCAATGAGAACCTCGCCGTCAGACTCGTCCTCTTCCAAGGGGGCCTGGACCGCGTTGCCGGCAGAGAAGCAGTTGTCTGGAGGAGTCGGGGGTGCTGCACAGCGGCCGAGTCCCTGCGTGGCGAGTGTGCCCCAGTTGACAGATTCATCCACGTAGGTCAGGCCCTGAGCAGGCTCCATCTGCTGCTGAACTTGCGGCTGCTGGTACGCCTGCACCTGATCCTGCGACTGGACCGAGGCCGGAACGAGGGCGGGACAATCCACTGGCGAGGGGAGCGTGTCAAACATCATGCCATTGGCGTTGACAGAGGGCGACAGTGTCCAGGGGTTAGGCGAGTAGTACTGGCCGGCCGTGTTGGTATCAAAAGCACCGGAGTATGGCGAAAAGGTGGTTGAGGGAGACGTTTGGCTGGAGTATGCGGCCGGGCTGAGAGTCAACGGCTGCAAGCAAGGATACGGCTCAGAGTCGACCGAGGGCACCATTGCATGAGTTCCATATGCCTGCATCTGGAACTGTGCCGCCATCGGCAGGGAGAACTGGTTGGGGACAGTAAGGTTGCTGCCGGGATGCCAGCTGACGGGCCGTGCTGGCCTCGACGAGGCATTGCCGATATTCCGGGCATGTGCGTACTGCTGGGGATAGAAGTAGCCCTGGGGGTCTACCATGGCAGCAGCAATGTGGAGTGGTTGTTGAGGTGCGACGAAGTTGGTGTCGTCATTCACGAGAGTCCGTCTCCGTGCCTGTATCATCGACCGAGGGCTGTTGTTGGCACTGCTGGGCTTCGCTATCCGCATCGCTGCACCCGGGGTTCCTCGACTGGAAGCTGCGCCCCGGGAATGTCTCCTTCGCAGAGCTGACGAGGCATCTGCCAGCTGTTTGGATAGGCTCTCCATAAAAGCATCGGACTGGTTGTAGACGTCCATTTGTGCCGTCTGGGGGTAGGCGGTAAAGCTGGTGCTGCTCATGTACGGCATCATCGTGGCGGGCGGTATGGAAGACAAGGGAGGAGAGAGGAAAGAGGGAGGAAGACAGGTCAAGTGAAGAGAAGCTGTCAGAAGTTGGGAGTTGATCGAAGTCGTAACTGGTATGTTGATGTGAAGTGAAAAAGTTGTAAGTGAGAAGAGGCACCTGCTAGTGTTAAGTATCTAGCCGCCACATTGAGGAAGGCTCCACGTCCGGATGGGGGCGAGACGAAAGGGGAAAGAGAAACCAAGGATGGAAAATTATGGAGTGTTACGAGTGTAAGATTCAAGGCAAGGGAAAAGAATAATAAAGCAGGGCAAGGCTAGCTCGGGCAAGGTGGTCGTGGCCATATTGGCAACGGAAGGGAAGAAAATAGCGTCGTGTACGAGTACGAGGATTAAACAAGCACGGAGCCATGTTTGACTCTTGTGATGTGCCTGTAGGTGCACCGTCTTGTGTTAGTGGCCAACAGGCGGGTGTGTGGAAGGGATGGGGTAGACCGGGAGGAACGAGTAAGGAAAGAAGGGGTGGCGACGTGGTAGAGGGAAACAGAAGAAATGACGGGCGTGTGTTAGTGAGTGGGTGCATGGGTTTGAATGGAGATGGTTAGCGAACGAGGAGCTTTGCAGATGTGTCTTGGAGAGTGGCACTGCGACGGAGTATGTGCATGCGTCATGGCACGGGCAGGGATCTGAGAACTTTCCCATAGTGGGAGGAGGAGAAAGGGAGACAGCGGCGAGCCTAGCCAGACGGCGTAGCGTGTTCCGCGGGTCGGGGTGAGAGAGGAAGTGGGTTTCTGCGCAGCTTGGTATCTTACATATCGTAAGGTAGGCTTGGATTGTTGGTAGTGTTTCCCTAGCCTGCACGGTCGGGGATGTGCAAGTGCGCCACAAAGTACGGAGCACGAGGGAACGAGCGAAATGTGCCAGAGGTGGATCAGACCGGGTTGGGAAGCTCACGATGTGGGTTCGTCGAAGTGGGCGGGCGTGTTGAGCAAGGTGTGGTCTGGTACTCCGTAGCTTGTTCTATAATTTGCGGATGGCGGTCAGGGCCAGGGGGAATGACGGAGACATCCAGATGGGAGGGAGGGTGTGGGAGGTAGAGAAAGAAAAGGGTGTGTAATAGGGAGGCGTGGTTGTATCCCTGGAACAGCTGTGGAAAGGGAAGAAGAAAAAGAATGGGCCCAAGCCGGTGAAATCAAAGCCACACACCCCCCTCTCTTTCAGATCCACCCACCAGCAACCCACACCCCCTTTCTCTTGGGTTTTTTTTTTGGTTCTTTTTGGCGCCTTCTCTGAATCCCACATGCTCTCGGGCGCCTGACGAGGCCACAAACACCATCCCCATGTTTGACAGATCCTTGTCGGCGCTGCGTATCCACCCACCCTTGCCAGCCGCACTAGGCGGGGCGGATGACCATGTCGGGACGGGTGCGAAACATTCGGAGCCAAGAAGCATGAGCAAGATGCAAGTGAATTGCATGGGCCCTATTCCGTATGCACGCGCTGTACGGATCCTTTGGTGCGGCTTATTAGCTCGATTAGATAGTCCCAGAAGAGACTTTGGTCATGGCCTTGGTCTGCGTGGTGGCAGCTGGACACAGCCGTCGCCAAGCGCTCCCTCGTATGAGGGCTGGAACTGGACTGTCGTAGGATGTTCCTGACCAGAATGGAAGCCCGGCGTTGGATCGCAGGCTGCCGTACTCGTGCACATACGGAGCACTCCTGGCTGTGTTGGCGCTGGGCTGGGCTGGTCCGTTTGCTTTGTTCTCCTGCCGTATTGGAATTTGGGGCGGGCGGATCTGTCGCTTTCGGCGGATAGGGGTAGAGGAACAGACATGGTTTCTGAGGATGGGGCCGGGTGGATGCGTACGAGTACCGTTCTTTGCCGTTGTCGATAGAGAAGAGAGGATCCCCCGTCATCGGTGATACGTACGGGAACGGAGTATGTGCTCTGCCCTTCCCCATGACTCCGTGCCCCCTCCCCCTTGCTCAATCCAGATTGCAAACTCTTTCGTCCACGGGGCACGGCGGAATAAGGAAGGCAGAAGGTGGCGATGGGGTATCTCGGCCTGCTCGTACGAGCGCATACGAGTAGTAGTCGCTCTTCTCCCTCTCACCCTTGTCTGTGCATGTGCGCATATGCAGAACAGAGTGCTCTCTGTTCATGGAGGCCTTGAGCTTTGGCCAGATGCGGCACCGCTAGGTGCCCATGCGGGTTGGTGTTGATGATGTGTGTTGTGTATCGACATGGGTTGAGGGGTGGAGGGATGCTAGATGAGATGCAAACAGGCGAGAGGGGGAGGGTGTGTGCATATCGGCGTGGAGAGGGCTAGAATGCTTGCACAATGAGAACGTGGCAGCGGACGCACCAAAGAGGCTGGTCGAGCGGTTTGGCAATTTAGGATGTATTCTCGTAGCTCAAAGTTCAGCTCGCAGAAAGCCGGTGTGAAGAAAGACGCGGTGGCAGGGGGGTGTGCCTAGAAAGCTCACGCATACTAACAAGGCAACTGCATCTCTCCCATACATAGCTCTTGCTCCATACGAGAGATATAACAACATACGAGCACGGCGATTGTCCAAAGGGAAGGGAAGTACCGTTCGAGGCGGGTCCTTCTCTCACTCACTCCTTTTTTCTCTCTTTTTTCTCTTCTTTTTTTTTCTTGTGATTTTTTTCTGGCTCCGTATTTTTAGCCCAAACCAGTGAGCCAAGCACAGCCAATACTGGGGTGAAGTGGACAAAATATGGAGAATGTCGAAGAAAGTGCCCAGTTGCATTCGACGTCGTAAGAGCGTCGTAGTGCCGCCGCGCCTTCCCAAAACCTGCCAATCACAATACACAGAAAATCTTTCAAGGAAAAAGGGAAGGAGCGAATGGCCCGCAAGTCCCATCTGCAAAGCACTCTCCACATTCTTACTGATCAGGCTCACGCTAGTCGTGGAAGCCGGTTAGACCAATGACTCGTACTACGACGCAAGAGACTTTTGCTGCGCGTGCATCTCGGAGCTGAAGCAAAGTACAGAGATGCCTACAAGGGAGTCGCGAGTACGGCTACGAGTAAGATACCCCATTCTGTAAGACAGTTTTACATCCGTCCTACAAGTACTTTCCAACGAGCCGTGATCTTGCACTAGGAGAAGCCGCAGACGCTGTAATCTGCGCAGCGGCACACAACGCCAAAGCGCCTCTGGTTCCCCTTCCAGGTCGATCCCTCTTGGTGTTGAGATAGCCACGGTGTTTGAAGATGCCTGATCCGAACCGCGCCACGTTTGGTAGTTCGGCGTTGCAGGAGGTTTATTAGCGGCACCACTTTTTTGCCTGTTTCTTTCTTTCTTTCTTTTTTTTTTTATTCCTTCCCTCGCCTTCGGTTTCTCGCTGGCATTTTCCGAGCTCCGGATCTCGCCGCCAACGGACTCGTACTCGTGATGCACCGATCCCCCCCCCTCCCTTCTTTTCAGGGCTGCGTCAGCGGCATCGCAGGATCGTTGCGTTTCTGACTGCGAATGCGAAATGGAAGAATGCCCTCCCCCTCCATGTGTACGGGGTACGCGTACTCGTAATGCTCGCCCTCGTACCCCATACAAGGACCATCGGCTGTCGGTGACACTCTATTTTTGAAATGGGAAATGGAAAATGGATGTCAGACGCAACAGGTCAGAGAAGGCCGGGCCAGAGGACAGGCAATTTGACGGTGACCTAGCCCGCGGGCATGTCGCTCTTACCGACCGCTCCTTGCGGTTTATGCGACCACAGAACGGCTCCTCAATCAGGATTGGTGAGCCGATGGAGCACACGCACACGCACGCACCACACCGACTTTGAGACTGTCTTCGTAGCGATCACAGGCGCCCATCCGGAGCGTGCGCACAGGGGGGGGAGGGGGAGCCAAGTACGAGTAAGCAGGCCGGACCTGGCAGGATTCGGCCAGCGGTGGATATTCTGCTACTCGTAAGATACCACATACAGAGGGTCGCAATGCCCGGAACCATCCAGCGGCCGGCTCAACCAGCCAGAAACGGGGCACGATCAGCGTCCCAGTGCGCGCAGCTGCTGACAGGAGGGGGAACCAGCCCGGACCCTGCCAGCGCCACGGCGCCTTTTTGTAGCGCACCACGGCTCTCCTGCGCCCTGTTGGTGCCGGACTGCCCTTCTGCATCGCTGCTGCTACCCTCGACTCGACAGCGCTAAGACGCAGGCCCTGCCCAGCCCCTTCCTTTCTGGCCAAACCCCTCCTTTCTTTGTCGTGTCAAATGAGTAGCCTAAAATAAGACAAGTCTTCCACGCCGAGGGAGGCCACAAGCCTTCCCCCTCCTAAGGGCACCCCTGCTGCATGGTGCTCAGACTCGCTCGCTGGACAGGCGATGTTGAAACCGCCCTTCCTGCTAGGCGCTTTTTATTGCTTTCCAGATCACGCGCCATACAGGCACGGAGCTTTTATGCAATATGCGACGCGGCATCCTCGAGCAATAGTGTCTGTACGATGCAATACGTGGGCCTTACACAGCCCGTGCCACTAATAGCAACCGTCCTCCGTCCTCCCTCCATGCTAGTCGTGGCCGGTGGCATTTTTCTGGTCCCTTTCAACCTAGCAAATGATTTGCCATTCGCTTTTCAGGTCGACGCCTCACACCCCCCTCCAGTCCCCTGATATTGACGTATCTTACGAGTTGTATTGGTAACCCGGCTAGGGTAGGTGACGATCCAGAGCAGATCAATACAACAATAATAATACGAGATCGCCGTATGTCTTTACGATGGGCTTGTTTGGGGTCCACGCGAAGGGGGCAGATATGGGCTGCTTGTGCATGACGGCCGTCCCAAATAACGGCTGTCCGGCTAAAACAAGATTCGTCTGCCTTCTCCGGGCGTCTCGCCCATTTTTCATTTTCGTTGTTGCGCCCGCCTTTTCAGCAGCCTGCCGTGTGAGATGGCTGCGGCCCGTTCTGGCCAATGCTATACTACGGATAGTATTCGTATGTGTCCTGTGGGCGTCCCCTGTCGCGCTGGCACCTTGGGTTGAGCGACTGGGCAGTGTCCAACAATGCACGACCTCCGTACTAGCCAGTAGTGCGGCTTTGGCAGGCGGCAGCAGGAGACCATGAGTATGTAGGTAGGATCAGAGGACCGCTTACTCGTACACGCTCTCTTTCCGGCCGTCGGACCCTCTGCCAAGACCTCCTGCTCGTGGGGAAAGGGGCCGGCAGGCAGCTTGGTAAGGGAGGTTGCTCTAAAAACGGAAAGGCCGTGATATATCGGTAGGGAGATGGGCTACAGTGATAATGAATCGATAAAGACTTGATTTTATGGGGCCGACGGCGGTCCGAACGGTGAACGAGTACATACATAGTAGTAATATTACTGGCAAAGAGTGTCGCTGCCAAAACGGAGCACGCTAATACAGCATTCTGGAGGCAAACAAGGGTGGGACGTCGTTGCTCGTACCCCTTCTTTGCTTTTTCTTTCCTTTATCTGCTTTCCTTTGTTTGAGTAACGCATGATTCTTGTCTAATCTTTCAAGAGACACCGGGAAGGAGCTTCAAACTACGACTGCGCCATATCAACCGAGCCCCTCGTATATTCAATCAATGATGGCTGCGCACTCCAACTAAACCCAGACGAGATTTTGCCAGAAATGGATCTAAAGCTACTACCCCCAAACGAGCACTGTGTCTCTTCCCGTAGTCAAAAGAAGAAAAGCTATTATGTATTTTTTTTCCTGTCAATAGCGCAGGCAGTGTTTTCAGTCAATCTTAACTGATGCAGGTCTGCCCACAATTTCTTTTCTTTTCTTATTCTTCATAGTTACGCCAAGATGGGGAAAAAAAACTAGTATGGCACGCGGTAAAACCACAAAAGTCACCGCCCTTGACATATGTGAGATCCTTGCCCCCTGTTGCCTTGCTCCCTTGTTCCCTTCGTGGAGCTGCATACATATTAGTATGTATTCGGTCCCCGTAAGCAGCTGAAAGCAAAAGGAGGCATTGCTTGGAATGGCTACGGCCGAACAAAGCCGGTCAATAAAAGAAGCAAGCTCCGTACACAGCACTCCACACGTCCACGACGTACTCGCAGGGTGATCTGGCGCTTTTTTTTCTTCTTCTTCTTTCCTTTTCCTATCCCTTATTCTCTGCGTTTTTTTTTCTAGGGTGAACTTACTGGACCGCTTCTCTGCATCGGTATATCTTACACATTGCAGGTAATCTGACACATAAAAATACGTTCACACACTGTTGTACTCGTACCATATAATAAGCCTCGCTTACAAAAGGAGTCAAATTCGGTGGGCAGGACTTTGCGCCTCCCAATTTTCGATGTGATGACATTATGCTATTACCAGAGTCGCAACACAAACGCTCGGGTTAGAGACCAAAATACCCGTAAAAAACACCTCCATGGAATCGTAGAGAACGCAAGCTTCCTTATTACATGGGTTCTTTCAAGCGGCCTGAGCTGCAACCCTGGCACGGCACAGCATTAGACTGTTGCAACTCGGCAACGCCAATGATTGGCAAAGCAGAAGCGGAACTTCGGGTTTTGTGATGCTCTTCATATGCAGCTTCCCTCACTCATTGCCTAAAATTGAATGGGCGAGGAACAAAGATTGTCTTGGCTTCCTCCATAGCAGTTAAATGTGGATGGGGAGTGGCAGCCTCCGGGACTCCAACCACGAGCACTTTGCGAGTCCACAATGCTCGTTCGTAGATTGGGGAGGGGCAGGCGACCGCACCGTTTTCTGAGATAGCCGAATGGGTACGAGGAACACCCCAACCGGCACCGTGGATGTGGCAAGGGTTTTGACAAGTAACCTCACACGGAGGAAGGAACGGCACAGATACAATAACTCGTACACGTTGGCAGCGCGAAGGCTGCATGTAGAATAGATCACCAAAAAGATGGAGAACCAGTCTTATGTTTTGTTTCGACCAACAACGCAACATCAATATAAATGGGGCAGCCAAGGAGTTCCCCGTTCCAGACCAACGTTGAGACGGCGAACACAGACGTGCATTTTGCCAATTTTCGTATACGACGGAACATACGGTACTACGACGCAAGATACCTACCTATACGGGTACAGTACGCGGACTGTGTGATATTGTTTGGTGGTGTGCATCTGATACTGTACGAGTATAGGCACGGCCGTACCCACTTGCCTGTCACAGCAGGCCAGGCATCTTACATAGAAAGAGCCAGGGTGGTGCTCCGTTCTGAGTGATTGATGCGTGTAAGCGATACTGGAGGGGGCGGGCTTAGTATGGAACGAAGAGAATACTGGCACCAAATGGCAGGGATCAGCTAACTGACTGAAGGATCCCATGCAGGAAGAACGGCTTTTTTTTTTGTTTATTCTATGCCATATGTACGAGTACCCGTACGGAGTACGGAGTAGTTTCTTGCTTTATTTTAACATACTCCGTACGTCGCATGGAGAAGCGGGAGGCAAAAAAAAAAAAACAGTGCAGGTGGGAAAGTGGGACTATGGACAAGGCATGTGAGGGAGCTGGCCGGTCAACTCGAAAGCTGACTGGCTGGCGAGGGAAACGGCTCGCCAAGCTGCGGACAAATGATGACGGGATCCGGCAGGCGGAAAGCGCTACGACGCCCATTTCGATCCACGGCTGTACTATGTAAGGGAGGCCTGTGGCCATCAGGACAAGGGAGGGAAGCTGCGACACAGGCATTCCGGCAACATACGACTCCTTCATGTGATTGTCGGGGTGGAGCGAATGGCTCCTACGGAGTAGCCTGTGACACGAAGGGAGTAAATGATCGTCGTAAAAAGGAGATGGGGAAGGGACGGGCGAGGCTAATAGGGAAAGAAAGACCGATCGCCAACTGGAGAGCCGTTGGCAGATACAAGAGCACGAGCACGAGCAATGGGTCTCTCTCACTTGTACCTGTACGAGTACGGCAGGCTATTGGCAGCAGCGCTAGCGGTGTGCGCCAATGGAACAACAGAACGAGTATGCCCGGTGCCACTGCCATGGGTTTTGGACTGGTGCACAAGCCGGCAAGAGACAGCTCAGAAGAAGAGGGAGGGGTACGAAAAAGATACCATGTACTACAGAGACGCCTGCGCCTTCCCTGGCTATTTCTGGGCATGTCTTTGCTTGCAAGCGAACGTAACACACACTCTGAGCGATCAGGCAGCGCTGTCTACGAGTAGTTGAGCCGGCATCAAATCAATAGGCGGCAGCATTCGCAGCAAAACAGGGCACGTTCTCGGCCAGGTCAGATTGCATACTTGTCATAGTACTCGTAGTAGGCGCCCTCTTTAAAGATGTCTGACAGTGAATCGAGACGAGAAAGTCTAAAATATGTATCTGCACGGGCCATACAAAGCGGCCGCTGTGATTGAGTAGGGAAAAGGGGGGGTGTTGGTAGGGAGAGAAAAAAAGGGAGGGGGGGGGGGTGACCAATTAATATCAGAAGCAAGGGGGTGCGAGGAAGGAAAGAGCGGAAGACAGCGACCTTTGCATTCTGTTCTTTCCGACGTGGTATGATTTTGGGGGGAGCGGCAGGAAGAGGATGAGGGGTTTTGGTTTGGAATGGAGTGGGATCGATAGAGGAAAAAGAAAGCAGCAAAAAGCAAAGAGAGGGCCATACAAAGCAGAAACATGAAACTGCAAAAAAGGCGCACGAGCAACGGGAGGACAGGCAAATTGGCATCCACAACCTACCCGTTCCCACCTGCTAAGTGCACCCCTCCCCCTCTTCCTGGTGCCTTGGACTGTGTGGAAGGAGGAGAGCAAAAACAAAAGAGGACGACGGAGCCTTGCTTCGTGTCGACGAATACGACTCAAGGTGCCGGAACCACTCTTTGACAAACGAACGCTACTCCGTACGGCTATTGTGCGTGTGCCCGAACACGTATCTCTCGTCTACGATTGACGTCGTGCCCTTCTCGTTCTACCGGATTCATTTCCCTCCATTTTCACATGTCTGCCTGGAAAATACGCCTCGCAAATGGGTGAATGGTACCTTACCAGACGCTGCAGGCAGGTTCCTCGCTGGCGACTGCACTGAAACGCTACTCGCCACCGCCTGCGCCGGTGCAGAGAGCCGCACGAATAAGAGACCGGACAGGAGGATGACGTTGCGCTGCAGGCGCCCGAGGTAAGAAGTGCAGCCTGTGTCTGCCTGCAGGCAGAAAGGAAGAGGCCGAGCGAGGGGCAGAGCCTGGGCAGGCTCTCCGAAACACAGCCGCACTCGTGCAATGCTCCCATTCCCTCCCGTTTCTTTTTTTCCAGACTGTTCCCCCTCTGTGTCTTATTGCGGGCTAATCATCCGGCTCGGTCTCATTGACCGAATGAGCTCATGATGGCCTTACCATGTATGTGACGAGAACGGGAACGTTAGACCACGACCAAGCCGAGCTAGTGAACCCCAAAAGCGAAAAAAAAAGAAACAAAGAGAAAAAAAAAACAAAGAGAGAAAAAAGAGAGCAGCATTGCATATCTGCCTGCGCGTGCCACTCAAGTGTGGGTGTTGCCATGGTCTCTGTCACCCGCTCGGCACCCTGTGAAGTTGGGTCACGCGTCTTTTGTTCGTTGGCAACCCAGCCCACGACGTGTCGTCCTGTTGCCCTACATGCACAGCATGTCTTTGGACAGGTAAGGCATCGGGGAGAGACAGACGCCGCAGGAGCAACGGGAAACAGCTGGAGACATGGTATACTCAAGACAAGCAACATTCCTGGAATGTCTGAAAGTGTCCTTTCCCCCTGCCCCCGGTCCTCGATGCCAGGGTGGAAATGGGCATTTCGCATTGATCCCTTTCCTCAGCTGGAGACAAGGCTGAGTGACTCAGGTGTCTTGGTTCTCTGTTTTCCGGGCCACACCCAGCGCTAAGCATGCGGGCAAGCACTTCCACTCCGTGAGATTTTGACACAAGTCGGCCGAACAATGAATTGCAGCTTGTCTGGTGCCGCCGAGACACGTCCATCTGACGGTGAAGGAGCCTCCTACATAGTACGCAAGCCTAGCTTGTGAGACTTTTCTTTTCTTTTTCTCTTTCGCTTTTCGTATCTTACGTGTATCTGCCCGTGCTGTCCATAGGCATGCGGCCGACTGAGCTATCACATGTGGTTGCCGCCACACGAACCAATCTATTTGCGACAACGGGTGAGGGCTTTCTTGTTGTCTTCGTCAGACTGGCAATCAGGGCACACTGGAGAGCCCACCAGAGCATCAGCACTCGCTCTATATGGCATCTTACATATGAGCAGTAGCACGAGGTGGCTTGCAACAGCTTACATCCGACCTTACTCCGTGCTCGTACATGTATGCATGTCACAGCAGAGAAGACGGGTCGTGCGTTGCAGCACGCATGCGCTAGATGAATGTAGGATAGGGGAAGGGGTGTGGATCGGGGGGGGGGGGAAGGGTTGGGCATTCACAGCAGCCAGCGACAGCAGTTCGGAGTCATCGCGCGAACGGTGTGGGTTGGGTGCTGGCTATGCCACCTTGTCTCGATCTGGCTGTTGCCATTGCGCGGCGGGCGATGAGGGCTTCTCGGTGTTTCGGTCCACCTCCGTCATATGCCGTCTATTACCAATACGCATGTGTCTGCTACCGGTGTACTCTTACGAGCCATGGCTCCTGAGAGAACAGTGGGCCCTTTGCGCAAGATACCGTCCACCGCTTGTCGCCAGTCTCTGGTTGCGCCTTCCTCCTGGCAGCTTCCTTGCATCCGCTACATACTATGTAGTAGTATCACGCGCGGCTCCTCTTCTGGCATCACGTGTGTCGTATATACGAGCAAGCGGAACCAGTCCGCATGCAGAGGTGCTGCGAGGCTGAGGCATAAAACCTACCGGCCGTTCCCCAGCCAGCCAGCCAGACAGCCAGCCAGCCAGCACCCACTGCAGTGCATGGCGCCGTTGCTCGCCTTTTCTTCGGCCTGCAGGCGTCACCAAGTACGAGTATACATGCTACACTTGGAGCAGCAAGAAGCCGGCGTAGCGGAGCTCGCCCTCTGGCCACCGCAGGAAAGAGCGACTCTCTCAGTCTTCCCCCCCACCCCACTCTGGTCCCCCCTCCCCCTTTTTCGCATCCAGATGCTGTCTGTCAACCCCGCCGCCACCACCACGTCCTGGCTTGCAGGAATCAGCACAAAGTTGGCAACACCCGACCTGGTGCTGGCCGTCCTCGATGCCGTGGCTGACGGGTTGGTTGTGGTATTTTGTGGTATTATGCCAATATCCATTCCTGGCCGAGGCAGCCCGGCCAGAGAGGATGGGCCGCGGCAGCAGTGGAAATAGGCCGGTTTGGTGCGTGTCCGGCCAAGCCGAAAAAGGAACATGCAGAGACGGGGATCGGCTGGCACCAGCATTGAAGAGACAGCAAGGCCCGACACACGAGCGATCGCCGAAAAACAAACGATCGTCAAATGCCTGCTGCATCTACAAGTGTCTTACAAGCGAATACATGCGCGTAGTATGCAATTGGGGACATGATGTGTTTTCGGGCCATCTCTGGCTTGCCTCCACCCTGTGCTTTAGCGGACACACAAACGCTCTCACCGCCTCTTTTAGAGCCCACTTGCATATTACGGGGTCTTGCGGAAAGCGGGAGCGGAAAAAGGGGGGGAGAGGAAGGAAAAGCCAAAAAAAAGAAACGAAAAAAAAGGACGGCCTATCGCAAAAGTCTCCTCTTCAAGACAAAAAAGTGACGGAGTCGCCTACTTTCCCTATTCGGTCGCCAGGAGAAGGGCCCCGGCCACGGAGTCGAGGGACAGAGAAAGAGGGGGGCCGGACAGCTGTGATGACCGCCGGCCATATTGTGATTACTTATTGGTCTGGAGCAGCGGTGCATCGCAGGATTGCTGCTGACGACAGAGTGCGACGGCAGAGCAGAAGGACAACACAACACAGCCAGCAGCCAGCAGCGGCAACCAGCAATGAGCCACAGCGATAGCGATGACGAAGCCCGGACGCCGTCTTCGCCCGAGAAAGTACGAGTACTCGTGATAGGCCGTCGTGTCCCAGTTCAGACATTGCACCTGCGACTTCCGAACACACACACACACTCACACAATACCATAAGGTCTGCATGCTAGAGAGTGTGTGCTGTTGTTGTGGCTGACCCCATCCCGGTTACATCCCGAGCTCTTGGAAAAAAAGGTCGCCCAATTACCACACACACACACGCACTCGTAAGAGGGGGGCGTGTAGGTTGGCCCTCTTTGCCATTTTTGTCCTTCCTATTGCTTCCCTCTTTGCCGACGCCGTCTGCAACTGCAGCCATCTGACTCACCCTTTTTTCACTCTAGAAGGGGGGGGGGGGTGTATTTTCGGGTGTGTTTTGGCTTTTCTTTTGGCGTCCTTTGCAACTCGTAGTCCACCCGCTAAGACGATTTGGAACTCGTCTGGGCCACCACCAGGCCGCGGAAACCGTCTATCTGCACCTTGCGCGTGGCCAGGTCAACGGCGAAGGCGAGTGCCTCCTGCACGTTGGCGTCATCCAGGTTCCACGCCGTTGCCGGCCGCAGCCTGTCGGATTCTGTCTCTGCCGCTGCTCCTGCCTCTGCTTCTTTTTGCTCGCAGGCCAGCTTGTAGAGGATGCCGGCAACAAACGTATCACCAGCTCCGACCGAGCTAGGTTTAGGTGTCAGTCAGCATACAACGTACGATTATTTTTCGTTCCTTTGGAGGGGGGGGTTCTGTTTCTTTTTCAACTTTTCCTCCCCCCCCCCCCCCCCTCTTCCCTCGGTTTCAACCTGCAGTTGGGAAAGGACAGCGTGCATACTCGACCACGCTTGATGCCGGCAGTGGCAGTGGGACGGGGCTGATAGAGACGTGCGATCCGAGACAGGCCAGGGCCGAGGCACCCTGGGCACCCCATGTGCAGAAGAGCAGTTTTCTGTGGGAGAGAGAGAGGGCAGACGAGGTCAGGGAAGGGGCTCAATCAAACCGGAAAGCCGAAAATGGGCAAACAGAATGAAAGAAAAAAGGAGGAAAGGGAGGGGGGTGGGTGAAAGGGGGTTTGTTCTCACGCTCTAGGCAGCGACGTTGCCTCGCCGCGGAGACAGGCTTCGGCATCTGCATATCCTTGACCCTGGTGATAGTCAGCGGACCCCCTCTTTTTTCTTTTCCGGTCGTTTTGCTCGCTCGTCCACTCGGTCGTCTGCCCGGTCGTTCTGCTCGCTCGTCTGCTCGCTCGTCCGCTCGCACGCCATCTCTCTCACCTGTGCCCACAGCCTGGAGTAGAAGACGACGTCGGCCTCGGCGGCCAGCGCGCGCAGTCCCTGGCGGTCCGGCTTCTCGACCTCGACGCTGACCACGACGGACGCGGCCGCCAGCGCCCGGCGGAGGTGGCGGATGCACGCCAGGGTGACGTCGGGGATGCGGCCCTCAAAGTGCCACCAGGTAGCGGCAGTGCCTGCACAGGCCGCCACGACGGCGGCAAACTCGTCGACGGTCATGTCCGGCAGCCGGTTGGCGTTGACGCTGGTGCGCGAGCCGCTGGCGGCCGACCGGAGGATGTAGCAGCTGGCCGGCGCGATATGGCCGTCGCGGTACAGGCAGTGGTCGAAGCAGAGAAACGGCCGGGCGGGCGGGGGCCCAAACGAGTCGAGGATCGTGCGCGTCGCGGGCGCGTCGGCCGCCGGCAGACACGAGACGAGGCAGGCCGTGACGTCGCGGCTGCGTCCGCTCTCTCCATCGCCGCCTCCTCCTCCTCCTCCCGCCACCAGCTGCTGCAGCACCTCGAGCGCGTTGGGACAGTTGCCGCCGCGGCGGACCTGGATGTCGGTGGCCCGCAGCTTCGTGTCCTCGTCGGGATAGTAGGGGACGCTGTGCGCAGGGGGGGGGAGGTCAGCAGAGGGAGATGCCTTTCTTCTCTGCCTTGGCCTTGCCGGCAAGAGGGATGTCCACCCAAGTTGGCCCCTCCCCGACGTGTCTTTCCTGTTGCAGACACACACGCTCGTAAACACATACCTGATGATCGTGTCGAGGTAGCAGGCCCCGACGAGGATGAGCTGCCGCATGGCTGTGGCCGGGGTGCGTAGACTGCGGATGCTGGACAGCAGGGCTGGGGGTGACTCCCGTCATGGTTTCTCTCGAGCTCGCCCGCGCTCCTGCCGTCTGGACTGGTTATCTCCGCCCGGCCGGCGAATCGTTTTGCCGCAGCGGAATGACAAAGTAGCGGACAGACGGCCAGACAGAGGATGCAGTATCGAGGCAATGTTCTATTGGAGCTGCTCATTGTACGTCTTTCTTGATACACGAAGCTATCACGTCAAACAAGGAACCGCATAGCCAGGCCAACCCCTCACCCCCTGCCCTACGTCCGGTAGTCGCCGTTGATGGTGACGTACTCGTGGCTAAAGTCACAGGTCCAGTACGTGGCCTCCTGGTCGCCGGAGCCGAGCCGGACGAGGATCTCAAGGTCCTCGAGGGCGAGGATGTCGGCGGCGCGGGCCTCGTCGACGGCCTCGGGCTCGCCGTCGACGAGCAGCTTGAGCTCAGCCGAGCCGTCACTGGGAACAAAGGAGACACTAGTGCGGTCGGGCCGGATGGCGGCAGCGGCGGCGGCGTCGGCGGCGGCGTCGAGCTCGCCGGGGCCGGGGATGAGCGAGTAGCCGGTGGCGCACAGGATGCGGCCCCAGTTGGCGTCGCGGCCGTAGAGCGCCGTCTTGACCAGCGGTGACCGCGCAATGGTCGCGGCCACGCGGCGGGCGGCCACGGCGCTGGCGGCCCCGGTGACGCGCACCGTCACAAACTTGGTGGCGCCCTCGCCGTCGCGCACGACGAGCTGGGCCAGGGCGGCGGCAAAGTCGGTCAGCACGGCGCGGAAGGCGGCGTAGTCGGCGGCGTCGGCAGCGGCGCCGGCCTCGCTCGCCACGGTGCGGCCGCCGGCAGCGCCGTTGGCCAGCAGCGCGACGGTGTCGTTGGTCGAGGTGTCGCCGTCGATGGAGATGCTGTTGAACGACCGGTCCACGGCGTGGCGCAGCAGTCCCGGCAGCACGACCGGGGCCAGCGGCGCGTCCGTGGCGATGACGCCCAGCAGCGTCGCCATGTTGGGGTGGATCATGCCGGCGCCCTTGGTCGTGCCGGCGATGCGGTACTCCACGTCGGGCGACGACGGCAGCCGGAACGTCCGCGACAGCAGCTTCGGGAACGTGTCCGTCGTGCAGATGGCCCGCGCAAACGTCAGCCAGTGGTCGTGCGACGCGCCCAGGGCCGAAAACGCCGCCGGCACGCCGTCGGTGATCTTTTGGATGGGGAGTCTGGGCGATGTTAGCGGGAGGGAGAGGGGGGTAGAGAGGAAGAGAGGAAGAGAGGAAGAGAGAAAGAGAGAAAGAGAGAATCACCTCTGCCCAATCACGCCCGTGCTCATCACGATCGTGCCGTCGGCCGCGCTGCCCGTGCACCGGTCCGCCGCCTGGGCCATGGCGGCCGCGTCCTCGAGGCCGCCCTTGCCGGTGACCGCATTGGCGCAGCCCGAGTTGATCAGCACGGCCCGCACCCGGTTCTGCGTCCGCTGCAGCAGCTCGCGGCTGAACGTCACCGGCGCCGCTTGGAACTTGTTCTTGGTGAACACCGCCGCCGCCGCGCACGGCACGTCCGACACCATCAGCGCCAGGTCTGGCTTGGTCGTGTTGCCCGGCTTCACGCCGACGACCACGCCGCCCGCCCGGAAGCCCTGCGGGTACGTGCCGCTGGTGGGCACGTACTTTTTCTTGGCCGCCGGGATCGTGTTGCCAGCCGGCGCCGAGTACGCGCGAGCCCAGCCGAGCCCCAGCCGGAGCCGCTGTCTCTGCTGTTGCTGCTGCAGCTGTCCAAGCCGTCCGGCAGCCGTGGCCGAAGCCCGGCCCCAGGCCACCGTGTGTGCTGTGCCTGCCATTGGATCGTGTGGAGAGAGGCTGCTGTATCCTTCCTTCTCCCTCTGCTGCAAAGATGCCCCTTGCCGGCTGTTGTGACGAGCCGGACCCGAGCTGAGCTTTGCTGTGTAGTCGCGAGCTTTTCAATGCAGTTGCAAGCTTGGCCCAGTGCGGGGATTTTAGTGGTGCGTGAGCATTCAGTTGAGTCACTAGTGAGCATAAAATTTTATTTGGCCAAAACCGGCAGTAACTCTCGAGCCAATGCCAGTCACATGAGTTTGACTTTCAAGAGTGCCCATACGGCAGGCGCGAAACAGGAGCCATATACCGTGCAGTACCTGTAGATGGGAATACATGGGTAGTACTTACATAAAGCGTGCCTGCCCGAAACGGGTTTGTGGCTGCTTCTGATACAGCCATATTGAGTTGTTGAAATTTGGAGTGTTGATTTTAGTTTGAGCCTCAAATTTTCTTTCTCCTCCATCGACAACACGCAGCAGGCCAACAAAGCTAAAAGGGCCAACAACAGCCACCCCCCCCCCCCCAACCAGGGCTCGCCCACCGCTGCTGCCACCCGCCATGGTCCAATACGCCTTCACGCCCTGGCGCGACCGCCGTGAGCTGCTCGCCGTGCGGCGGCAGTTCTACCCCGATCTCGTGGACGGACGACGGCGCACCGACGCCGGCCAGATGGCCCAGCCGTCGGCGCCGCACCAGGCCGCGCAGCAGTCGGCCGTCGCGCGCGTGTCCGTGTGGATGCAGCGCGGCCACTGTCCGCACATGGTCGAGTCGACGGCGCTGCTGGTGGCGGCCGCCCTGAGCGACGCCGTCGACGCGCCGGCCATGGCCTCGTATGCCGTCCGCGCCGCCTACGCGGCCGCCTTCAGCCGCTTCGTCACCGGCCTGCTCGACGGCCAGCAGGACCGCGCCCGCAAGCTCAGCATGTACAGCCTGGCCCGCGCCATCGGCCTGCCCGCCGCCTTTGTCGAGCTGCGCCACCAGGCCACCCACGAGTCGCTGCCGTCGCTGGCCCGCCTGCGTGCCGCCGCCCGTCGCGCCCTGTTGTGGATCTGGCAGTACTACTGGATGCAGCTGGGGCCGGTCGGCACGGTTGCGGAGGCAGAAGCAGAAGCAGAAGCAGAAGCAGAAGCAGAAGCAGCGCCGGACGGCGGGTCCACCAGAGAACCACCTGCTGCAGCGGCCCAGGACGAGGACGCCCGCGGCACGGATCGTGCGTGTCGCGAGGCCGTGCTGCGCTACGTGGACGAGACCGTGGCGGACACGGGGTCCGCGCCGGACCACACAGACGGCGACGCCCTCGACCGCTACGTCCAGACCTGGGGCGCCGCCCGCGTCCTGTCGGTGCTCTCCGCCGTCTCGCCGGCCGACGGCGACAGGAGCAGCCACGCCCGCGTGCTGCGCTGCATACGCCTGTCGCAGGTGGTCTTGCAGCTCGGCAGAAAGAAGCCGCAGCCTCGGCCACGGCCACAGCCACAGTCAGGCGGCAGAAGCCAGGCGCGGCTGCAAGAACAGGAAAAGTGGACTCCCGACAACGTCAACCTGCATGCCATGCGGGCGACCCTAGAACGAGGCCGACAGGAACTTTACCGCTCTAATGCGGATACCATGGACAGAAAAGATGGCTGCGACGAGGACAATGAGAGCGACGAGGATGATGCCATGGACGGAGTAGAGACACAGCCAGAACAAGAGCAAGAGATACCAGCGTCCCGGCCACAGTGGACGCGGTACGAAGGCGATTGGATACCCAAGCCCATAGGAGTCGTATAGACCCCGTCAGAAGGCAGAGATACTTATAGACCGAAGAGCAAACATGCGAAGAGGAGCTCAGCTCCCAACAGCCTACGTTTATCATGTGACACAGTATATATGCAGTGGGTTGACACACTGTACGAGATCGATCAGCTACTCCTCATCCAGTCGCAACCTCTGCATTAGAAACGCAGCTCCGCTGTTACTGCTACCATCACCGAAGCCCAGCACGCCAGATGATCGCAGCACGGTTTGCCAGACCGCTAGCAAAGTCCTCCGCATACAGTTCAAGAGCTGCCGTAAGCCCGTGGTTCTCTATCTTGCAGGCTGGGCGTCCGCTGACAGCCCTCCTCTCCCCCACTACCAGCAGCTCACACTCCGGCGCAAGATGCATATCCAGTCGATTCCCATGTGTACGAGGGCCTCGTCCATGGCATAGAGCTGAAGGCGTGTGCTATCTCACCGGCAGTGGCTCTGACAGCTCATCTCTTCTAGGGGTTGGCACTGGCGACAACTATGCCTATCTGCTCATCGATGACAAATCCAAAGATGCCGTCATCATCGACCCGGCCAGCCCAGATGAGTGCGTGATGCTTCCTTCTCAGTCGGGACGTTTGTTTTGTCTGCCATGCAGAGCTCTCCGGCAAAGTCTGACTCCAATTCCAGGGTTGTGCCGGTGCTCAAAGACGCCATCCAGGCCGGCAAGATTAACCTGACAGCCATTGTCAATACGCACCAGTAAGTCGGGAGCCGCATGCCAGAGATCACGCCCCAGAAACTGACAGCATCTAGCCATCGTGATCATGCCGGGGGAAACGCCAGCGTGGTACGTCCGGGAGACCAACGTCTTCTCTGTCCCCTCCAGTCCTGCGGGCACATCTGACCCGGGTTTCGCCTCAGCGCAAGCAGCTCGGCCTCCCCGACCTGCCCATCATTGGCGGCAGAGACTGTGCCAACGTGACGCGCACGCCGCCCAACGGCGACGTGTTCAAGCTCGGCAGCATCGCCATCAAGAGCCTCTACACCCCCTGCCACACCCAGGACAGCATCTGCTGGTTCGCGCAGGACGGCGACGACAAGGTTGTCTTTACGGGCGACACGCTGTTCCACGGAGGTGAGAAGGAGAGGAACGGGATATCGTTCAGATGCCATTCTGTCTGTTGCAAGCATGCTCACGCCTTCTAGGCTGCGGCAGGTTCTTTGAGGGCACCGGCCCGGAGATGCAAAAGGCCCTGAACGTGACGCTGGCTGCGCTGCCGGATGACACGCGCGTCTTTGTATGTAACACCTTCTCCCTGCTACGATGCTGCATTCTGACACGGACAAGCCCGGCCACGAGTACACAAAGGCCAACGCCCAGTTTGGGTTGTCGGTCCTGCCCAGCGAGGCCGTCAAGAAGTTGCTCGACTTTTCCATTGCCAACACGGAGACCCAGGGCCGCTTCACCATTGCCGACGAGAAGGTATGCGGCCGTTGCAATTTTGTTACTGTGTCGTGCTGCAGCTAACCTTCTTCCAGGCCCACAATGTCTTTATGCGTGTCGATGTAAGGCTTCCTCTGCTCGTCATATACGAGTTCCTTCTACCTACTAACCGCCAACAGGACCCCATCATCCAAAAGGCAACAGGCGAGACGGAGCCCAGTGCTGTCATGGCCAAGCTCAGAGAGCTGAAGAACAAGTTTTGATAGCTTATATTGCGCTAATCAAGTATATTGGAATGTATGAAAACGAAACAGGTGATTTGTTTCCCATCAGGCACAGTTCGCCCAGCTCGCAGAGGAGATGTTGGGTGAGTATCGACTTTGAGGGAAACTCGAAAACGAGTTCAATATTGCTTCTTTGTCCACACTTAGCGCGCCATGGGGGTTTTATATAAGACGGCAAGCTCTAGCATATGAAAAAGCGTAGAATGGGGGTTACGTAGGGGAGGTGTAGCAACGCAGGTCGTGTCGCACACAGAAAGACGAAAAAGACAAGAAAAGAGACGAAAAGCAGATGGTGCTGTCGCAGCTTGCGTCGACAAGCTCGCCATCTGCCTTCTTACCTTGTAGTATTCACCAGCACTGTATAATGGAATGCTTGCCTTTGGCAGGGTAGTAGCTGCCTGTGCGACAATGGTGCTGGTGAATGTTGGTTGGAGAGAAGAAGAGAGAAAAGCCGACGGGGAACTGAAAAAAATTTCAATTTATGGTGGGCCAGAAAATGGGGTCCGTAGAATGACTAATCGCATATTCTCTAAAAATTCTGGGGTTGCAGTCAATTAAAAAAAAAACTTTCTTGGTCGGCGTCTTGATACTTTTTTTTTTCGTCGCCGCCCTGCCACGATTCTCCCTGCGACTGAACCGACTGCCCTTCTCCTGCCCACCGTCCACCCCCCCCCCCCCCAGAATGGCAGACAACGCTCCGACGGCCGGCCAGTTCCAGGCCTACTACCTGCAGCGCGCCACCGTCGAGCTCGCCGAGGACCTCGACGCCCTGCGCACCGCCGACGACTTTGCCCTGTCGGCCGGCCGGTCCAAGGCGCACGCGGCTGCCGGCAGTGGCAGCGGCAGTGGCAGCGGCAGCGGCATCGGCAGCGGCAGTGGCGAAAGTGCCGGTGGCAGCGGAAGCGCCGCCGCCCCGCCGGCGTCCACCTTTGACACCCCCCTGCAGATGCTGATCGAGGCGCTGCGGCAGGGCGCCGAAATGTTTGGCGTCGAGGACCAGAAGCGCGTGGTGGCCGGCGGGCAGCCGCAGAAGAAGCCCTAGACGGGACGACGCGGGGACCGCAGCCGAGACAGAGAGCAGCAGGGAGCAAGCAGCAGCAGACACACACACACAGAGAGAGAGATATGCGCCGACTCCCGACTGCCTCTGCCTATAAAGGGATCCCGCTGCTCTGCTGGCCGACGACCGGCCCTGCAGAACATCGCCATCTCCAGACAGACGGCCATTGCGACATGCAGACAGGGCATGAGCGCCGGCCGGCTGCTGCAGCGCCAGCCATTCTAATAACGCCTGCCCTCCGTCGGTCGTGCACGAGAAGAACGAGGGTCTTTTCTTGGAGTCACTGGCAACAAGGAGCATCTACGACGGAACTCTTACGTGTCGGCCTGGCCAGACCCGTGAATAAAATGGAGACGCAGCTGCTCGGCGTCGTGCGCAATGCACGATGCCAGTAATATTATGCAAATACCGACGAGGTCTATAAACTGGTCTTCCCGGCTCCATTGATCAAAACTAGATATGGGGTATAAAGGAGAGGAAAAATGGGTATCTTGATGTCGACTAGAATCAGAAAAAGCAAATGCCCGAACGGATATATAAAAGAAAGAATAAGAAGGGGAAAGTCCCGAGAAAGCCGGAATGCAACAAGGAAAACAAAAAATCCAACACCACTGATCCGTCGTCCCATTATTGTGGCGAAAACTCGCCTTCATTACGCTGATCACCGTTGTTGTTTCGTTGACTCTTTTTTTCGTCGTTGGCGGGAGCGTCGGTCGACTGGATTCGTCAACTGGTTTCGCTGTTGCCTGAATTAAGAGAGCTGATAGGAGCCGGCCGGCCGGCCCAGCTCTTTGCGGATCGCCCAACCCTTGAGGGCAATCAGCACGAGGACCCAGGCCATCAGCATGGCCACCAGGCCCATGGTCACGGTGAACAAGAACATGGCGTCGAGCTTGTAGTGGATCATTCCGTTCACCGTATCGGCGCTCTGTCTGGCGTCAGCATTCTGACTCTGGGTGACGTAGCGCAGGGGAAAACCGAAAACTCACGCTAGCCATGAAAACTATGCCGCCGGCGATCAGCCCGAAGGAGGCAATAAGCTCAGTGGGCGGCCGCGACGGAAGAATGGACTTTGGCGGACGCAGGTAGATGATGACGTAGGTGAAGCCGCGGGCAACGGCCGCGCTGGACAGGAGGTTCCCCCACTGCTGGTGGATCATGCTGGAGATCTTGGTTACCTGTGTGTGCGAGCTCATCATGGAGCCCAGCAGCATGATGACGAGGGTGGGAATGGGGTTGATGGAGAACTCGTACTGCGGCGGCGGCCGCAGGGCCTCGCGCTCCGCCTCGTGGTACGTGTGCTCGGGGTATTCGTGGGCAGCCTCGCTGACGGTCGTGTTCAGCAGATCCCGGACGTACTTGGACTCGATCAGCATGCCGCAGAGGCCGCCGCCGAGGAACAGTACGGTGATGGAAAAGTGCTCGAGGTCGTTTGCGTGCCACTTGCCGTCGTCGTTGCCCAGGTGCTCCATGAAGATGTTGGTGGCGCCGTAGAAGAAGATGAGGAAGCTCTCGGTGAACTCGGCAGACGGCCACCACTTCTGCGACAGCGTCTTCGGCCGCACGTTCCACGCCCAGCCCAGCTCGCCGAAGCAGCCGGCCCAGCGGCCGAGCGTGACGATGCCCAGCCAGAAGAAGACGCCGCCCTTGATCCAGTGTGCCAGGCCGTTGAAAACGCTGTGTCCCTCCTGCGGCGCTGTTAGTCGGCTGAGCCAGAGCGCCGGTCGGCAGAAACGCGGAAACTCACAAAGAAGCGCCCGTAGGCGATGAGGCCCAGCGCATAGGTGATGAAGCCCAGGACCAGGATGATGCGGTCGACAACGCTGTAGCCCAGCATGAGGACGCGCCAGGCCCGCGAGGAGATCTTGTCTGCCACCCGGCTGGCAAGGGCATTGATGCGGCCACTGCGACGAGGCGTGGGCGACGGCAGACGGGCCTCCACGTCCTCGTCGTCTTCGTCGTCAAAGGGGTGCAGCCGGTGCTCTTCGCTGGGGCCCTCGAGGCTGTGCCGGTCCAAAGCGCCGTCGAGGGTCG
Source organism: Grosmannia serpens (assembly GCA_029299595.1). NCBI lineage: Eukaryota > Fungi > Ascomycota > Sordariomycetes > Ophiostomatales > Ophiostomataceae > Grosmannia > Grosmannia serpens. Next base: position 9,323 of record JANSMH010000008.1, on the reverse strand, counting down.
ACAGCGAGTTGCTGCGCAGCGACTCCGTCTTGGGCTCGGTGCCCTGGCCGCTGTCGTTGGACCTGCGGTAGTCGGCAGATGCGTGCTGGCTGTGGTGTCGGGCCATGGCCTCGGTCGACACGGGCATGAAGGCGCGGCGCTCGCTGCTGCGGATCTCGCTCATCTCGCTGTCGTCGCTGCTGCTGCGGCCAGTGCCCTTGAAGGCGCCGGCCACGCGGGCCAAGAGGCCGACCACAACCTGCGCGGACACGACCCAGGTGGCGATCCAGCCGACCTTGTGGTGGGCGTTGTTTGGGTACAGGTCTGGCGTGTTTGCGTTGTAGGTGACGGAAAAGAGGATGCCGCCGGCATTGGTAGCCAGGAAGGCCAGCTGGGCCGGCAGGGTGTAGCGAGACCGCGCAAGCGACAACATGACCGCTTTCGGTGGGTTAGCCCTGAACCGTCCTCCAAAGAAAGAATGAAACTCGTAGGGGCTCGCCTGAGCAGTCTCCCGGATCCCAGCGAGGCCCTTCAGAGCTTGCCTGAGCTTTTCTAAGCTCGCCGGAGCTTCCTGGAGCACGTGGGAAGCTAGGAGGAGCCTGCCGGGAGCCTGCTAGGAGCTCCTAGAAGCTGTCTCGGGGGCTTCAGAGTGGAAATAGCTTACCGGCCGGCAGCGCAACGAGCCAGCCGAGGGTCATGAGCACAATGTGGATGTAGATCTCGGTGCGGTGTTCTGTGTGTGTAAAATACGACGGCGGGTAGACAGTTGCGTTGCCGTGCGGCAGCCCCGTCATATTCCCGCCCAGGCCGCTGTCTGCTTCCAGGGCCATGTCCATGTCCATGCCCTCGTCGCCGCCATGCGCAAGCACGGCAGCTGGCGAAAGGGCCAGGACAATGGCGCCCGCGAGCAGCGCCGAGGCGAGGAGAGGTCGAGTTGGAGCCCCCATGTGTGCTCTCCGATCTCGGCCACGTCTACTCGGTAGCTGGAGAGAGCTCTGGTGTGGCGTTTGTGAAGCTGAAGAAGGCCCCTGGCTTCTGGCTTCTGGCAGCTGCTGGATTGTTTTACGTCACGGCCCAACGCAGCGGTTGTGGGAGACAGACCGACGGAGAGAATAGGAGAGAAAATTGATCGGACGTGGTGGGGAGGAGGGGGGGGGGGGGGGGCTTTTATATTAGTGTAGCAGGGCGTCTGGGGCGAAGAGAAAACAAATCCAAACCCACGACGGCGATCTGCGTCATGGGTGTTTCGGGCGGGTGTGTAGATTCCGAGGCTACGAGTCGACGTGGGATGGGACGAGGGAAGAGGTGGTACGAGGAGAAAGGGTCAGGCAGGAGCAGGAGAACAAGAGGCAGGCGCAAAGGAGCCCTGGCCAACCCCCGCTGTTATAAACGGCACAGCTGCAGCTGCAAGAAGACGTGTCTGTCGGCAGGCGCGACCAGATTGGTAATATTCGCACAAAGGCAGCTGGCCGGCCTGGGGGGGAGGCGAGACGGAGCGATGGGAACGGCAGGAGCGATGGGAAAACCATAGCTGACCATCACCGACCGCCGAGCCCCGGATCTGCGGGGCTGCCTACTGTGGGTGTTGCTGCTTTGAGTCACACCACCGTGCGCCCACTACGGAAAGGGAATAGGCAGACAAAGGCAGGCGAACATAGATAGAGGCCGTCTGCCTAGGAGTCGCCAGCGACGTCCCTGGGTGGTTCGTGATGGGTCCATCCGAGGGTGCCGGAGGCGGCGGCCGACAGCGAAAGAAAGAAAAAAAAAAAAAAAAAAAGGGTGGAACAAAAAATCGGGCAGAAAACGACCTGAGCGGGGCGGTAAGAGAAACGGCTGACCAAACATTGGTTGCATGGGCTTAGCTCTCCCGTCCCCACACAGTCCGGAACAGTGTGTGGAGCGAGGCCCACCCGTCAGGTTGTGGCCGGGCGAACACAACCACCAGAAACCACGCGCGCCGATCCAAGACCGATGCGGTTTGCGGGCTACTGCAGGCGAAAACGAGCACGAGGCAGCGAGATGGCCGCAAGGCGACAGCACGCGCACATCCAATCACTGGCCGGCGTCGCCGCTGACTGGACGCTGACATATCCGACGGTTTAAACTCTGTCGTGGTCGGGCTGGCTGCCTGGCCAAAGGAGTTCGGCACGAGAACATGCAGTTGGTGGGATGGGCATCGTTCGATGGCCGCAGGGACGGGTGGGTGACGGCCCAGGCTGTCCTGCGAGGACCAGAGCTCTTTGTCGTTGCCTTCGCTGACGTATCTTGCATGCGACGTGCGTACTCCGCAGCATGGAGCGAGCTGGGATCTCGATGAAGCAGACGAGAAAGACGAAGAAAAAGAAAAAGAATTTTTTTTGGATGGAGAGCGACGAAAACGGACTGCTGCAGGATCCACCAGGCTCGGGCTCAGCGCCTGCTCGTGCATTTGGGCTCTTGCAGCGGCGCGAGCAGGCTGTCAGCTCGCTGCCCGTGTAAAATCGGTGAGCCCGTTTGCGCCGGATTTAGGGTCTTTCCTAGTCCTTTTTCCTAGCAGCCCTTTGGCCTAGCTCAGATGTCCGCCGAGCGGCAGCCCGAGGACGACGCCACGAAGCCCTACGACCTTGCTCGGATGGATTACTGCTGCTCTTGGTCAGCGGCCGCATTCACCGCATCTTTCTTGGCGGCCGTCCCGCATGCGCTACGAGCACCTGCATGTGAACAACAGACGCCTTGGCTCGTCATCGGACCACGGCCGTTTCGCCTGCATGTCTGAACATGCTGCCCACAAAACGCGGGAACATGAGAGGGGGGCCTGGGTCAGATATCCTTCCTGTGCGTCGCAGAGCCAGGTCTGTGCGTGCTGGCGAGATGCCCTCACGGTTGCGAGTACGATGAGATGCGATCAGTGCCCGAGCCCGCACGTATGTACGAGCCTCATATACGGAGTTTATTGTAAACGTATCAAACACAGTGCGTCTGCACAGCGTCCACCGTGCAGAGTATCCGATCTCGCCTCGCGGCGAATGTACGAGTACTCGGACATAGTAGATGCACAACTCGAGGGGTCGGAGTCGACTGGGCCCCCCGCATCCGATGTGCACGAAAATTGTGAGAAGAATGAAAGAAGGCAATGCCCCGTGTCCCGGCCGCTTGCCACTTGGCGCCAACCTCGCAGTCATGTGCTCGTAAGATGCACAGTGCAGCCAACGGCGATCTGAGGACGAGTGCGTTTGGGTTCGAGTTGGGCCAGGACAAGGCCGCCGCCCGTGGCGCAATCTCGAGCCGTTCTCGTCAGATTCCCCAAACCATATCTGCGAGGCGAGCACGGAGCCCGGATCCCTGTGAAACGCTTTGTAAAGAGCTTGCAGCTTGCATTACGTCAGCGGCGTTGCTGGACGGTCCGAGCTTCCCAGCCGTGGAAACCGACGTTTCCAGTCCTCAACTGCGCGTAATCTTCTCGCAGCCCGACGACCACCAAATGATGCGCCTTTCGCCTTCTCCTGCCTCACTCCGGGACATCCGACACCCCCCGTAAATGGACCCTCTTGGCAGGCGAAACGGACGGCTCGCCTGTGGGGCTACGGGTAATAGCACTCTGCTTTTTTTTTGTTCTCTTTTTCCTTCCTCGCACTACCGTGCTTCCTCTTTTATGGCACGCCATTGGTGCAGAATGATCTGCGGCAGTAGGGGTGCCCGAGAAGCTCCGAGGCGCTGACTTCGATGAGCCCGACTGCACGAAAGATGTCATGGGCCGCCCCCCCTGTCGCTTTCTCTGCCGCTTACGGAGTATCTTGCATTGTTGGGTGACTGTGAACGCACACTATCCGTTTTCGGAACACATGGGAGCTCTGAGCGCTGTTTCTTCTGATCCCGGCCGCGACACATGACGTGCACGCCCACAAGCATCTTGTCCTGATAGTAGCATCCGGCTGAGACCAATCGTCTCTGGTTGCCCCCAAGTTCGTCCGTTTCTCGCCACGTTCCGAGAGCTGACCCGCGCCACTGCGCGTGGCCCAAACGGTCCCTGCAGATCAGCCGCATCTACTACATGTGTGAGCTACAGCCAAGATGCCTCATGCCGTCGAGAAAACCACCCCCGTAGCCGTTTCGTGTTGTCCGTATACGCCGCCCCTTGGGTCGCCATCCGGGCCATCCTCCCATGGCCCGGTCTCGCCCGCCTCGACGGGCGCAAGTGCCGCAGTCCCCCGGGTCACAACGGCGAGCGTTCCCGCAGCGACCACAGCCGGCCGTCCCGGACCGCCTTGCCCTCGGCTTCCATCTTGCCCAGGATCTGCAGGAGGCCCCTTTCGGCCGCCGGATGCAGGTCCTTGCGCGTGTCTGCGTAGATGACCTCGACGAGCTCCATGGCCGTCCAGGACGCGGGCGCCGAGGGCGATGTTGGCGATGTTGGCGATGTCGGCGAGGACGGCGAGGAAGAGGAGTGGAAGAACGAGGGCGACGACGGAGACGAGGCTGCCGACGATGCCGCCGCGATGGCGGCGTGCTTGTCCTGGGCCCGCAGCAGCCGCACCACCTGGTCCTCCCGCAGCTGGCGGTGCTGGATGTACTCGGCGATCTTGGCCGGCCCGTCGGCCACGACGGGGCCGTGGCCCGGATACAGACGGCCACGGCCGCTGCCGGGCGCGCCGTGCTGGCCCGTGTACAACGTGCGCATGAGGGCCAGGCTGTGCAGGTACACGGCCAGGTCCTCGAACACGGCCGTGCCGTGGCCCAGCACGTTGTCGCCGGCCAGCACGGCGTCCTCCTCGGCCAGCACAAAGACCATGTGGTTGGTCGTGTGGCCGGGCGCGTGCACGGCGCGCAGCGTGGCGCCCTCGACGCGGAACACTTGGTCGTCGGCAATGTCGCGGACCACATCGTGGTCCTGTTGGTCCTGTTGGCCGTGCTGGCCGTGCTGGCCGTGCTGGCCGTCCTGGTTCTGGTAGACGGGCACGCCGGGCACGAGCCGGCGCACCTGGTCGATGCCGCCCACGTGGTCCGGGTGCCAGTGCGTGATGAGCGTGGCGGCCAGCGTGGCCCCCTCGGCCGCGAGCGTGCGCGCGAGGGCCGCCCCCCACGACGCCCTGCCCTCGCCCGTGTCGACGAGCAGCCGCGCGCGGCCGGTGCCCAGCAGATACGTGTTGGTGCCCTGCAGCGTGAACCGGCCCGGGTTGCCGCCGAGGATGCGGATGCAGGTCGGGCTGAGCCGCTCGACCTCGGGCAGCGGCGCCAGCTGGCTGGCCATTCTGGGACCAGGCGAGGCAGACGCGCCGGGCGCGCGTCGAGGCAGAAGAGACGGAAGACGAAGCAGAGGCTTCTCGGACCCAGTGAGGTGCAGTCGTGCCGGCAGCCACATCCAGCAGCAGCTTCGCTTCGTTTCGGTGGCGCTGCAGGCTCTTCACCAGAGAAAAACCGGAGAAGAAACAGGTCTAGATGCTCAGAGAACAGCTCTCTGCCGGCAGCTCAGCCATGCTTCCAGCCGAGGCTTAGCTCCCCCTCACTTTCCATGTCAGATGCCGCTAAGAACGGATGCAAAGCAACCATTCAGGCAGGCGGCCGCTAGCTGAGCACCCACGATAAGCACTGCGATCATGTGCCGATAAGCTCAGCCAAGCATTTTGCTCCTTCTCTCCCGTACATGTAATTCAGCCCGTGCTGCCTGTTTTGGGGGACAAACCCTTCCAGGGCGTCCTTTTCTGCAGTGAAATAGCGCCTCGAGGCAGTTTATAAGAAAAAACCCCCCCCGCGAGAAAAGTCCCCGAGCAGAGACGGCCAGAACGCAGCAGTGCACGACACGTACTGCCCGAAACCGTCTCACCTCGCCACTCCCCTGGTGGCCTGCAGCAGATCCCAGCCGCAGCGGCGGCATCTACAGCGAATCAGCGAGGATCCTCCATTCTCCACTCTAAAAAGGCAACATTGAAACAGCAGGAAAATGCACGATAGCTCGGGACGACAGATTGTTTAATGTCATCCGCATCGGCGAGCACGGCCCTTTTTGCTGTCGACTCGATCTGCCATTTCCCTCCCTGCTTCTCGACCGGGAATCGCCCCCCCAAACGGCCTCTTTTCTCTCGTCTGCTTGAGCACCGGCCAGCCATCCACAGCTCTGGCGCCTGTTTCCCACGACCTGGCCCTCGGAGCAGATCTGGTCTCGTGTCTGTTTGCTCCCTGCCTGTCCGCTGTCGCCACTGCCCGAATCGGCCGACCGCCACCGATCCCGATTGAGCCCCAATTTGCATCGAGACCCATACGACCACCTCCCCACCTCCCGTCCTCCCCTCTTCCCCTTGCTGGACGAAGGCGACCAAGACGCGAGGCTGGCCGCGCTGGCAACGACGCATACCACATCGGGGAAGAGCCCGGCGGGCATTGAGAGCACAGGAGCAGACCGCCCAGCATGTCTGCAAGACCAACCACGCCGTCTTCGCCAAAGACGGTCAAGCTGAAGAGCCCCGTGTCTGGCATGCCGATGTACGGCTGTGGTGAGTGGAGGGAGAGAGAGGGGGGAGAGTGTGTGAGAGGGAGAGGGTGGGAGAGAGTGTGGGAGAGAGAGGGAGAGAGAGAGAGAGAGAGAGAGAGAGAGAGAGGGAGGGAGGGAGGGAGGGAGAGAAGAGGGAGAGAAGAGGGAGAGAGAGAGAGAGAGAGAGAGGGGGGGGGGGGGCAGAAAAAGAGAGAGAGAGGAACAACCGCTAACAACCCCCACAGAACACGTCGAGCTCCTCTTCAGCCAAGGCCAGGACACCATCAACACCTCCATCTTCCACTACAAGATCATCCTGCGCAAAATATTCGACCAGGCCCCAATCGTACCACAAACGTCAAAATCCCCCGACGGCCAGCCCATCACGACGCTGACGCCCAATTACCTGTGCCTACAATGTCCCACCACCCTCACGCAGGAGGAGATTGGCAAGCACGGCCAGAAGAAGTCACATCGCTTCTGTACGTCGTCGCCGGGCGGTTCCGCGTACCGTCCTCCCCGTCCCTCGCAGGGTGTATCTGGGCTGACCACAGCTGTCTGCGTGTGCAGACGTCGAGTCAAGATGCGGCACGCTCTACTGCCACATGTGCGATGACTTTGTGTACGATCCCACGCTGGAGGAGCTGCGGCTGCGCAAGATCGGCACCGGGTCTTTTTCAAGTAAGGGGTCTCGGAGCCGCTGGCGGGGGGAGGGGGGGGGGGGACACCGGGGGCTGGGCAAGACGCAAAGCTGACAGACACGGAAAACACAGCCAACCGGAAGAGGAAGCACGACGAGCTCTTTTCGGACTCGCTCAAGGACGACCCGCGGTACATTGCGTCGAACACGACGCTGGCGTCGTGCCGGGCGAGCGGCCTGCGCGGCATCTACAACGCGGGCGCGACCTGCTACCAGAACGTGATCCTGCAGTGCTTCCTGCACAACCCGCTGCTGCGCAACTTCTACCTCAGCGACGGGCACCAGAGCTCGCTGTGCGAGGCGCAGCACTGCCTCAGCTGCGCCATGGACGACGTGTTCCAGGAGTTCTACGGCCAGGAGAGCACCAACGGCTACACGGCCGCGAACATCCTGTCGAGCTTCTGGATCTCGGAGCGCAAGGCGTTTGCCAACCTGGTGACGACCAAGGAGCAGGACGCCCACGAGTTCTTCCAGTTCCTGGCCGAGGAGCTGCACGAGCGCAACGGCGACGGCAAGAAGCCCGAGCACGGCAGCGAGCACTCGTGCACCTGCATCGTGCACCAGACCTTTTACGGCAAGATGCAGAGCACCACCACCTGCCAGCAGTGCAACGGCGTGACCAACCAGGTCCAGTCCTTTCTCGACCTCAGCCTGGGGCTCGAGAGCCTGGCCCACCGCCAGAAGCGCAAGGGCCTGTCAGCCGCGGCCGCCGCGGTTGCTGCCGCGACGCACCGCCTGACCCTGCAGCAGTGCCTGGACGAGGAGTACATCAAGTCGGACAAGTGCGAGTACCGCTGCCACAGCTGCAGCTCGACGCGGCTGGCCCGACGCCACACGTCCATTAAGGCACTGCCCAACGTGCTGTCCATCCAGCTCAAGGTCGGTTGCTCTGGTGATTGGTGTCCGGTCTCGCCCTGCTAACATCGACAGCGCTTCGAATACAAGCAGGGCCGCCACGACAAGGCCGCCAAGGTCGACACCCCCGTCGAGTTCCCGCTGCAGCTGAACATGCTGCCGTACACCAACCGCAGCCGCGGCCAGGACGTCCGCGAGAGCTACGAGCTCAACCGGTCGTGCATGTACGACCTGCTCAGCGTGGTCGTGCACGTAGGCGAGATCGACACGGGGCACTATCTGTCGTACTGCCGCGTTGGTGACCAGGTAAGACGAGAGAGTCTCTTTGGGGCGGGCCTTTTTGTGCTGACTCAGCAGCAGTGGTTCGCCTTCAACGACCATCGCGTGCAGCTGGCCTCCAACTCGGAGGTCCTCGGGGCCAACGCCTACCTGCTCTTTTACATTATTCGATCGTTGGCATAGTGGCAATAGCGGGTTGCCCTCGTCCCCTGTCCCTCTCGCTCCGTTCTCTCCCTCCCACCCGTTCTCTCCCTCCCGTTCCTCCCTTGGCATAGGTCCCTTCTTGAGCCCTTGTGCTATTTTGGCTTTTTCTGGACAGGGCTTTTCCTTTCTTTTCTTCTACATTTCTATTACTATAGAGGGGCTGCTTGGTAACTGCGACCTGTTTGGGCGAGGATATGCTTGTTTGATTACGTTCTGACGTCTGCTTGGTTTACAACGTTTTACACAAAAAATGTCACGGAAAGTCGGCAAAGGCTGAGATGTGTATCCGGCACCCTTGTTTTTTTTTGGTCTTTTTTCCCTTTTCTCCCCCGGTTGCTACCTCTGCTATCCCGTCTTTTCCATCATCCTTCTTGCATCCCGGACCCTGGGCAAACAGGGCTGAGGCTCAGAGCATAACACACGGCGCCAAATAGAAAATATAACATTGCCTGCGCGACACGTGAAGGATCGTCATTGCTCTGCCGCGTCGGCCGCGGCCGGCGTCTCGTCGTCGGCCCGGTACGTCCAGCCGGCACACTCAAAGTTGGCGAAGCAGTAAAAGTCGTTGCCGAGGCCGCGGGCGTGCCGGGGTGTAAAGGACGTGACGCGCACGCCCTGGCCGCGGTAGATCTTGTCGGTGATGAGGCTGGCCATGCGCTCGCCGGTGGAGACGACGACCCTGGCGGCCGGCTTGCTGAGCCAGCGGACCGTCAGGGCAGCTGTGGGCAGGGGGTAAGTGGCACGCGCCTTGTAGCGGGACGTAGGGGGGTCTGGACGGGATACGCAGAACGGGTTATCGGTGGCGGCTTGCAAAATGCGAGGTATTTGGCTCTCAGGAGGCGAATGCCGATCGGAGGCGGC